>JASPKZ010001841.1:0-124620 GCA_030220185.1 Diploptera punctata
AATAAGGTACTTATTAAAAGTTTTCCCTTGGTTTTTCTTCCATAAGGAAACTTACCTGCTCCAGATGTCCTATCTATCATGGCTTGTGTCCAAACTTGTCCATTTTATAAAATGACAATTTGGCCTTGTTTGCTCTCTCTCTCTCTCTCTCTCTTTTTTAATAACTATCGGCACATTAATAGTGGAAATTGTTGCCACCAAACAGATACCTAAACCGGTTGCATCTGCAGTTCGATGCCAAAGCACCACCATGATTTACTACAGATTTAAGAAAATGTCTTACTTTTTTTTTTACTATCTTCATAGTCTATTTTGCCCGTTCTGACTATTTTTCTTCGTGGCTGTTCTATGCATTGAAGGAACAGATTTTGAATTGCCTTCATCATCATGAAATTCATTGCTGTTGCATCAATACCCACAACATAGCTTTGTCGTTGCCATTGCTGGTACCACCATCCCCAAAATAAACCTTGTCATCACCATTGCTGCTGCCATCATCCTCAAAATCAACTTTGCTGCCAACATCATCCACAATATCAACTTTGTTTCCACCATTGCTGCTGCCACCAGCACCCCCAAAATCAACTTTGTTGCCACCATCATCCATAACATATTTGTTACCACCATTGCTGCCGCCACTCCCAAAATCAACTTCTTTGCTGCCACCAGCACCCTCAAAATCAACTTTGTTGCCTCCGCCATCCATAACATCATGTTTGTTACCACCATTGCTACTGCCACCCCCATCATTCACAACATCAACTTTGTTGCCACAACCCCCAAAATCAGCTTCATTGTTGCTGCCACTGTCCCCAAAATCAACTTTTTGTTGCCATTGCTACTATCAGCATCACCCACAATATAAATTTCACAATCTACATGCTCAACACACAGCCACAGCCAAGAAATAAAAAACACACTTAAACGAGAAATGGTGACAACCTCGCAAATTCTTACAGTGGCTGGCACTAATGAGAGTTTGCCCCAGCATGCTGCCTTTGTTCAATGATCTCTCACTGGGGGCGGCATGAGGAGATAGATTTATGACAGCTTGGAAGAAAATATCCTAAAATTTGTCACATTATATATTATGTATTTTTAATTTCCCGATTAAGTCTTTATCTTTTGAATTAAACTGTACACTGCTTACAACATATTGCTGCCATCTTTGTATGTTGCCACAACCCCCAAAATCAGCTTCATTGTTGCTGCCACTGTCCCCAAAATCAACTTTTTGTTTGCCATTGCTACTATCAGCATCACCCACAATATCAATTTCACAATCTACATGCTCAACACATAGCCACAGCCAAGAAATAAAAAACACACTTAAACGAGAAATGGTGACAACCTCGCAAATTCTTACAGTGGCTGGCACTAATGAGAGTTGCCCCAGCATGCTGCCTTTGTTCAATGATCTCTCACTGGGGGCGGCATGAGGAGATAGATTTATGACAGCTTGGAAGAAAATATCCTAAAATTTGTCACATTATATATTATGTATTTTTAATTCCCGATTAAGTCTTTATCTTTGAATTAAACTGTACACTGCTTACAACATATTGCTGCCATCTTTGTAACTAGAGTTCAGCTACTAGCCCGTGTTACCTTTGTTATCTGATATTTATCAAACGTGTTGGTATTGAATTCAGTTTAAAACACAATTCCTTGATTATGTCCAACTCAGATATCGGCAGTAGGCAATGAAAACCTTGTAACTCCATCAGTCATTGAAAGCCACTTAACTCCAGTTGCCAGCACAGAAATATGTGATGCATATTAAGTTATGTAGATAGGAAATAACACTATAAGGTTTTTTAATATTGTTTATTTTTTATTTCACTCACCTCATACTTCATAACTCCTCGCAAACCCAGGGTTTCGTCACATCATTTGTGACATTCTCAATGCTGTGTCAAGTTCACAGACGTCCAATGGCCTTCTATCCTGCAGACTGACCTCCGCGCTATGCTCAGAAAAACATAGAATAGAAACCAAAACAAAATTACTTAAACAATTGGAAAAACCATAGGAACTCACAATTGGGAAAAATTTACATATGCAAGAATGAAAATACAACTATGAATTTTGAAATACCCGGTTATAAGGAGAGGGGACTGATTTGGAAGTTTGTCGGTCAACCATCAGATGGTGTGGAGGTCAGTCTGCAGGATAGAAGGCTGTTGTACGTCAGTTGTGAACGTGACACAGCATTGAGAATGTCACAAATGATGTGACGAAACCCTGGGTTTGTGAGGAGTTATGAAGTATGAGGTGAGTGAAATAAAAAAATAAACAATATGTGATGCATATATTTAATTAATGTTCCATCAGTCGGAGTTATGGCTGACGATGAACATGATTATGTTTGAAATCGCGATATCATGGAAGCATGAATCCTATGAGGTGAGTTGTTTAAACAATATGTTCTCCAGTCTGGGAAAGCTGAAGATAAAACAGAGAATTGTTTTGAAACATGTCCAAGAACAAATCAACATTAATATTGAGGTAAGATGTCCAGACCAAAAATAATATAATATGTTCTCCGATGAATTTTAATGTGATGCATAACCTGTTGAGAACACGGACTTCAAATTTATTAATAACTTGGATTGTATTCTGTAGTAAAATATGTGGGAACTATTGCTTATCAATTTTCATAATTATTTAAAGCAGTTATTTGTTTCTCCTGTAAAATTTACCAAAATGGAGTTACGAGGTTTTCATTGCCCACCATCAATAATTTTATGAAATTTGGTACATATAATTGCATTACCTACAAATAAGGTATACTTAACGATTTTATTATTAATTTAACACTTCTCATTGAAGGATAAATTATATTTGAAGAGAAAAATTTTCGCCTAGACCGGGACTCGAACCCGGGACCCTTGGCTTTCCGGGCCAAGTGCTCTACCAAACTGAGCTATCGAGGCGAGTCACGATCTAGACGCAAATTTTTCTCTTATATACGTTGTAATTCCTTCGCGCCAAATGCTTGAAACCATAGCTTCTATCTTTGCAAATGGCGGCTTCTTAGTTAAGAAGACATTTATTGGGAATTTAACACTACTTTATAAGAGAAAATTTGCGTCTAGATCGTGACTCGCCTTGATAGCTCAGTTGGTAGAGCACTTTGCCCGGAAAGCCAAGGGTCCCGGGTTCGAGTCCCGGTCTAGGCGAAAATTTTTCTCTTCAAATATAAGGTATACTTACTTTGAACTTATATAGGAAGAAATCACTGAGGTTTAATTTAATCTTATACTTATCTAACTTTTCAATTACACTTAGCCGGGATGTACAATGTTTACTTATAAACTGAATTACATATAAAGCAGGTTCAACTTTAATGCAAATAATTATCTCATAAGTTCCCAAGGGAAACTTTCTTTCTATGAGAATAACTTCAGAAGTCATTAATATAAATTTATTTATTAAACCATGTTGACTGCTAATATTAGAAAAGTTATCCAAAACATTTGCCATTATATGAATTCCTTATTAAAGTAATATTGAGAAGCTAAAGCTATTACTATGTTAGAAATAAGTAAATTAATGTAAACAATGGTAAAGAGAAAATTTTTGCCTGAACCGGCAAAAGGTTCAGGGTTTGATTTCCCGGTCCAGGCAAAAAAAAAATCTCTTTATCATTGTTTATGAATTCCTTGTTAATTTGACTTGTAATCTAATAGACCTGGCTTTGTTCTTGTCATAAATATTTGTCACTAGATACCACAGTTAATAAATTGTTTGAATGCAGTGTCCGCTTCTGTTATGTATTTACTGCATGATAATGAAGGCAAATAGCTTGAACTATGAATAGAGAAATTGGCAGGTGAAATATCACATTTAAATGTGAGTTATTACTGCATGTGCACTCCACCTCATCTTTTGTATATTATATTTCAAGGACAAAGAAAAAACTCTCTTTTTACATATTCTGATGTATTAGGATGCTCCATCGTTATCTATAAATCAAATCTAACAATAACACTGAAATTTTGCAGATATTTGTGTATATGTATGTGTGTGTGTTTTCATGCTTTGGATTTTACTAGATGGCATCATTGTGGTCATTTTAAATTCTATGCAGTATTGAATTAATTAAATCAGATCCTTACACCTCACCTTATTGACTCTTTTCATGGACTGATTTTGAAAACTCCAGGGTACAATAGGCGTAGAAGCCCTTTGCCTACCATCCTGATGCACGTCTCACATCCACATGTGTTATTTATAGAGAGAGTTTAATCTGATGTGAGAAATAAAGAACTAAATTTATTTGATAAAATGCCTCATAGTGTGATGACTAGAGTCCGAATGTTAGGCACTTAAAAATTCACTTTGATTTAATTTGCAGAATATAAAAAAGGCATTGTTTGCAGGTGGTCCATTCTATATTTTATGAGTAATTTGTAGATTGTATTATGGAAAGTTGAGAATTAGAACCCGGATTTATGTAATTACATATTCTGTTCCTGTGTGTATACGTTATCCGCTCTTAGAGTGATCCTAACATAAACAAATGCCAATTGTATACTTCTGCTGTTCGTGCCACAGTTACTGTCACATTGACAGGGAGCACATGTGAAGTATATAAGATATGTGATCGTTGAATGGGATGGATTACAAGAAAGCTGATGAGATTTTTTCACTGAACTTGGAAATGCATTTAAAATAACTTTTTTTTACCACTATCAAAAGTTTGCCAGACTTGTGTTTTAACAATTTAGTTGGCTACACAGCAAAGGAAGACTTCACATCTTTAGCCATTTTGTTTTTCATCAGAATCAACTGAAACATGACTCAAATGCATCATCCATATGTAATAAACTATTTTAATTGTATTAAATTAATGTTGGGAAGTAAACATTATGAGGTATAATCATTAAAATTCATCGGAGAACATTTTGTTTAAACAACTCACCTCATAGGATTCATGCTTCCATGATACCACGGTTTCAAACACAGTCATGTTCATCGTCAGCCATAACTCCGGCCATAATGTTTACTTCCCAACATTAATTAAATGTGAATAAGACTTTGAAACCACAGTATCGTGGAAGCATGAATCCAATGAGGTGAGTTGTTTAAACAAAATGTTCTCTGGTGAATTTTAAACTATTTTAAGTTGTAATTATTGATTAGGTATATTTTAGAATATTTCATATGTTTTAGATATTATTATTATTCACAAAGAATAACAAGTATATCCAAAAGACATATTTTAAATTTATTTAAGGGAACTACTTTTTTGCATACTTACTGCTTCTACATCGTATGTCTGTGTCCATAACCAATGCAAAGCGAGCAGGTCACATGGTTTTGTTTTGATGAGAATCACTTTAAGAATAGATAGCCTTCAGTTATAAGAAAAGCTAAATTGTCAACGAATTACACTGAAAGGACCCATATTCCAAAGTTTTAAATAACACATTTCCACATACTTTGAGCTATAACACAAATTTCATATCTTACTGCATAATTTTGTATATTTCAATATTATTGCAGAATTATTATGAAATCCCATACAGTTTATTAAGTGGACTACAAAAAAATGGAATTTTAAAATGTGTTTAAGCATACAATATTAAATTTGAAGAGAAAAATTTTCGCCTAGACCGGGACTCGAACCCGGGACCCTTGGCTTTCCGGGCCAAGTGCTCTACCAACTGAGCTACTGAGGCGAGTTACGATCTAGACGCAAATTTTTTCTTATATATGTTGTAATTCCCTATCGCCAAATGCTTTTGAAACCATAGCTTCTATCTTTGCAAATGGCGGCTTCTTAGTTAAGAAGACATTATTGGGAATTAACATTACTTTATAAAGCTAGTAAGGCTTCTAATGATGTTTTTATTATTGATTTAACATTTCTCAATGAAAGATTAATTATATTTGAAGAGAAAAATTTTTGCCTAGCATTTGGCAATAGGGAATTACAACGTATATAAGAGAAAAATTTGCGTCTAGATCGTAACTCGCCTCGGTAGCTCAGTTGGTAGAGCACTTGGCCCGGAAAGCCAAGGGTCCCGGTCTAGGCGAAAATTTTTCTCTTCAAATATAATTTATCTTTCATTGAGAAATGTTAAATCAATAATAAAAACATCATACGATATTAAGTACGAATTTATCAATACATACAAGAAATAGTAAGTTATGTGTAATTCTTTACCTCATATTGTTGTTTCTGTTAGACATATGTTTGAAGGCTGTAAGTCTGTAACTACTGAAGATGAGGCTAACAAGCCTTGAAACATAATGTCAAACAGAAACAACAATATGAGGTAAGAATTACACAGACGACACTTATTATCAAGTAAAGCCTCATAATGTACTTCCTATTGTATTTTCAAATATATAAAGTGAAGCCTCAGGAGGCCGTTGGGGTTGTAGGAGGTTAAGGCTCCCACTTTTTTGGACAATCGGTACTTGATGTCAGCCCTGCATGACAGCCGCCTTTACCCCCAGAACAAGTGTCTTGTACTCATTTCCGTTAGAAGCTGAGTCGACCCCAGGACCATAGTGCCGCCTGAAGGTTTGGGTGAGCTTTAAAATCCTGACCCCACGAGGACTCGAACCCTTGACCTTCCGGCTTGTGGTGTAGTGCCTTAACCACTATGCTACAGTGTGCCCCTTCAAATATATAAGAAATGTGGAAATATAACTTCTGGTTATATAGCCTGTCTGTGTATTTAATAACATTATTATCATAAAATCACCACTCAAGCCTGGCATAATGCCGAGATGAGGGATGAGATGAGATGGAATTCCAATTTTCCTATTATTCATGGTCTGTCACACCATCATGTGTGCAGATGAAATTTGTAATTGATAATGGATGACATGAGTATGGAGAAGTGGTGGAATGGATCATATTTGAAGAGAAAAATCATACACTCAGACTTGGACTTAAACTCAGGACCTTTGTCTTTCTAGGCCAATGCTCTACTGACTGAGCCATCTGGGTGAATTTTTCTCTTACATACATTAATTCCTGTGCACCAAATGTTATGAAACCTTTGCAAGTGGCGGTTTCTTTATTAAGAAGACATTTATTTGGGAATTTTACATTACATTATAAAGCCAGTACGACTTCTTTTGATGCTTTTATTATTCGTTTCATACATCTCAATGATGGATAAATCATATTTGAAGATGAAAATTATATGCTCAGACTGGGACTCGAACCCAGGAACTTTGGCAGAATTTAACAACATATATAAGAGAATATTTTGCCCAGGTGGCTCAGTCAATAGAGCATTTGCCTACAAAGCCAAAGGTCCTGTGTTTGAGTCCTAGTCTGGGCATATAATTTTTCTCTTCAAATATGATTTATCCATCATTGAGATGTGTGAAATGAACAATAAAACCATTTGTGGAATGGAGTTTGTGGCAAGGGAAAATGGATGAATCCCCAGAAAAAAAGTCTTGACGCCGATTCAAATGCGACATGACTGAGATCAGAACTCAGGACACCGATGAGGTCAAGTGTGTATGTTGTCATGAGAGCTTATTTTTTGTAATTGTCCCTCATATATAGCAGTAGTATTTTCAAATATTTACCATTAATTTAATTTATTTTACAACCTAAACCCAGTGCATAAATAATTATGTATCCTTCAACTTGAAATATGGAATGAAACCCGATTCATTCTGGTTGAATATGATAAATAGGGTAAGGCAATTAATGATTTTGCATCTTTTTCTTATGAAGGTTGAAACATTGCTTGCATATATGAAAATGTATGACATTAAAATACGGATTAAATAAAAGCAATTCGTTAGGGCATTTTTTTTTGCATTTTCTTAACTCTTATAGGGATAGGTCATTTTCAGCATTTTTTACACTTTTTTGGAAGGCTGTGACATTATTTGTATTTGATTTGAGATTTTTATAATTCAGTATTTTTCCTTGTCAATACAATTTCTTGGAATTAAGTAGATGTTTTGCTAACTACCATCCCTATTTTTCAAGATATATGCTTAATGAACTAGGAATTTTATTCAATTGCTTAGAACTTATGCTAGCTTCTACCCCTATTTCGATTGTTAACTGCAATTCAAAATTGCGGTAAAAGTACACTGTATAATTGAAATTGATTTTATGCAATAAAAGGTACCCTAATATGTATTTTTTAAATACTTTTCTTTTAATATTTTGATGTCAAGTTAAATTTTATGTAATTCAGTAATTAAGTGAGTACTCAATCTAATAAATAATTTTTTTATTGGTAATTCTTAACTTTTTATTCATCTTTTTTTTATTTTTTAGCTCAAATGCATTTTTTATTTTGCATTTTTTACCAATTTATAGGTCATTAAATGCCTTGCCCTAATGATAAGTCACTAACAGACTTAGGGTTTATCATGTATGAATGGCGTCCTTCCACCGCATGAGACATGAATAAAGTCATTCTCCACTGAATAACTAACGATTGATTTTTACAAAATTAATATTGAGAAGCTAAAGCTATTACTATGATAGAAATAAGTAAACTAATAAACACAATTAAATTATTGTAAATCAATGGTAAAGAGAAAATTTTTTTCCTGAACCAGGAATCGAACCCCGAACCTTTAGCTTTCCGTGCTAATGCTCATACCACTGAGAAGCCATTAATTGTGTATTTGTGAATGATGATTCATTGCAATTGAATGTGGGATCAGTAGAGTAAGGTAAAGGAAGGATTTCTGCTTGGATGTGAATGAAGCCTGGATTAGCTCAGTGTTCTGAGCATTAGCACGGAAAGCTAAAGGTTCGGGGTTTGATTCCCGGTTCAGGCAAACATTTTTCTGTTTACCATTGATTTACAATAATTTGATTGATTTTTATCTTGTTTCACTACATGAATATGACTGCTAGTGTGTTGTATACTCAAGATTTAAGATTGCTTTTGCATTGTAAAATAACTTTCATGTCGTACTAAATTAACTAAACAAAATATCTTGTGGGAAAATATTTGTTGAAGGCTTTAACATATAACTAAGTCTAACTGGCTACTGACCTATTTTCTGTGTACGTGAATGTTCTTCCAGCTGTTATAGCTGGTTTTCTGAACCTGGTTATGCTACTCTGGTGATGCAGTCCCATATATTTGTTAAAATTCCATGAGAAAATTTCTCTTCCCATGGGCACTTGAACTGATGAGCATTCTATAGATCTATATCGCAAGGCATGATGCCTTGGGCTGCTTGGCTACGGTGCAGAAATTGTGAATGTTTCCCCGAAATGTAATGTACTTTTTTGTTAAGTTATGTAGATAGGAAATAACACTATGAGGTTTTTAATATTGTTTATTTTTTATTATTTCTCTCGCCTCATACTTGATAATTCCTAGCAGACCCAGGGTTTCTTCACATCATTTGTGACATTCTCAATGCTGTGTCACGTTCACAACTCAACGTGACACAGCATTGAGAATGTCACAAATGATGTGAATAAACCCTGGTTCTGCTAGGAATTATCAAGTATGAGGTGAGTGAAATAATAAAAAATAAACAATACTTTTTTGTTACTTGTATATTCTGAACCTGGTTATGCTGCTATGGTGATGCAGTCCCATATACTTGTTAAAATTCCATGAGAAAATTTCTCTTCCCATGGGCACTTGAACTGATGTGCATTTTATAGATCTGTATCGCAAGGCATGATGCCTTGGGCTGCTTGGCTACGGAGCAGAAATTGTGAATGTTTCCCTGAAATGTAATGCACTTTTTGTTACTTGTATATTTTGTATATAGCAAGAGGAACTTAAATTATAGGAAAAATACTGGCAGCTTTGTTTATTCACCAAATGTGAGGTTTACTTAATATAAGTAAGTTTACAATTTACATTGGAGAGATCTTAATTTTGTTTTTTCTTCTTCCAATGGCACTATGACATGGGCCTTCTTGATTGAGACCTCCAATGCTGTCTGTTGCCAGTTCCTACGGTTCAGGATTTGATGACGATCTTCCTTCACTTCTTTTCCTAGGTTTTCCCACTGGCTGATTCCCAAACATTTCTTCCATCATCACTTTCTTAGGGTCGTATGTTAGAACATTACTCTCTACTAAAATTACTTCCAATCACTAGTGAGCTGATTCACCGTGAGCAATTGCTGAGAACGAATTAACGGCCGACTTATCGGTCATGCACGAGAGTCGACGTTTTCGTAATATTGGCAACGAATTACCCAGAATTCTCAGCGATAAAACCACTTCCGTTATTTTCGTCTGCTATAGAGGAATGCATTTATGCTTGTATCCCGCAAATAATACCGTATACAAACACGTCTGCGACACGCAATATTATGCCGATTCTCCTGTTCTTCCAGTTGAATTCTTTGGTAGACTCTATCAAATTCCTCTTCTCTGTGTATACCGAAAACATGATCGAAGTCTTCAAGGTCCGACATCTTGGATAAATGTTGGATAAAGCAGCAAAGTACATCGGTTCCCTTCGGGATTTTAATTTGAGTTGCTCATGTAAGCTACCTCCGCAGGTAGCTTACAAATTTAACCAATTATTATCGCATGAACAGATTTCTGAGTAAGCAAAATCGTATTAGCATACAACTTGCTCAGCAGAGAAGGCATTTTACTGTCTAATGCGTCCAAACATGCGACCCTTAGGAATACATTCTTTGAACATGTCTGGCCCACTGCATTTTTTAAATTTCACAAGAGTTGATAAATCAGATTTCTTAGAAAGGTCACTTATTATATTTTGTTATTTACTAATCCTAAACACTTGGTAATGCAGCGATCAGCTTTCTTGCCCTCCCAGATTTGGACGAGAGGGCTGCACATTGCTGAAGTTGGTCCTGATTCATCTCTTCAGTTTGCACTAGGGACGAAGTGGGGAAGAGATAATTTCATTTCTTTGCAAATATTTACTCGTGGATACTCAAGAGTTTCTAAATAATTGTGTGTTGAGCCATTCCAATGTTTTATTTATTGAAATTTCACTAAGATAATTGGACAATATAATATTAAATTTTTAAGTGATTAAGTCTTAGCTGTTAGGAATGACATCTGATGAATGTATTTGCACAATACTGTGTCTTTTCCTTGCTAGATAATCAGGAAATTCTTTCCCAAGTAGGTTCTAGGGTGCTGAACCCACTGAAAAGTTATTGGAGAGATTATATATAAAACTGCATATCTCCGATGTCTTATATTAACTTAAATTGTGCGAGTGTACCTGAGTGACCCAGTTGTCCTCAGCTAGGGATTTTAAATTGCATAGGCCACTGCTATTCATCACCAGCTCGCTGGTTCGTAGTAGATAGGGATAGACGGAATCTCATTAATTCGTTCATTCGCATCAAGTTTAACATTCTTAGATTTAAAAATCTTTGTTTCTCTTGTATTGCTAACATCATGTATATAATATTGTGAAAAGAAAAATTAATGCCTGAACCAGGAATCAAACCGTGGACCTCTCGTATTCCGTACGATCGTGTAAGATGTCAGATTCCATATATATTAAAATTATTAGCATATCCATTATATAAACAAGTCCTAAAAACATTGTCAAAAATAATCTTGTAGAAGATTTCCGAGCTGTTGGCCGTGGTCTTGAGACTTGTAGTTACCCAACTTGTCAAAGATAATCTTGTAGAAGATTTCCGGGCTGTTGGCCGTGGTCTTGAGGCTTGTAGTTCCCCAACGTTTCGCCAGAGACTGCGTCCAGCATCCTCAAGGGTTGTCTTGAGACTGGCAATTTTGTCGACTACCTGCTCTATTTATACATTTATCCGCGACGTGTTCTCTGCATGGTCCATTACTTCGTAAATTGTATCTGCCTTCTGGTTGGTTAGCATTAGGGGGTCTTCCATTGCACCAATGAGGTTGCTATCTGATGTTCTACTGGACTCAGTCTCTGGCGAAACGTTGGGGAACTACAAGCCTCAAGACCACGGCCAACAGCCCGGAAATCTTCTGCAAGATCATCATAGTAACTCTGGCCGTGAAAGCCTAAGTCAATATATTGTCAAAGATGGTCTATTTTTTATAATTCTAATAAAATAGGCATAAAAAATGTTGGTTGAGGTTTATGATACAAGTAGCTCTGTAAAGAATTGAATGTCTACTGCAACCAGCCAATAAATTTATGGTTTTCTCTCAAGATGCCTTTGCTATTTATATATTAACTTTAGGTGTTTATGGGATACTGGCAATAAAATTTGACTATCAAGACATTGCTGCAAGGCTTTTCACACACATTTTTTTTCTTCGAAATTATATAAATATAATTCCCCTCTGCTGATTTAATGTTAAAATAACAAAAAAAGAGTGCATTAGCCTGTGACTAGTAATAAAACTTTCTTGTTAAAATAATAGTTTACACTTGACGACATTAGGTATAATTTCAATAATCCACACTAAAATTTGAAATTAAAATTTCCTTTGTGGTGTTTGTGTCAGGTCATTTCCTTTACACAACATATTGAGAAGAACATGAGCAATAACAGACATTGCAAGAAAGAAAAAGAAATGAATTAAATATTCTACATCATAAATTAAAAATTTATTATAAAAATTAAAACTGGAGTCAAAGAAGTTGAATTTTTGGCCATTGAGAGGGTCTATTGATGTTCCCATTAAGAAATGTGATAAGAGATATGTTGAAGAATAAATTTGAAATTCAGGGTAGTTTCAATAATTTGAAATGAGAAGTAGATTAAAATTGTACACTAATAAAATTTGAATTAATATATAGAACATTAAAGTCAAAAGAATATCTCAATATGTCATCATATGTGTGAATCGAGAGTGGAAAATTTGGATAAAAAATAAAAATGTATAATGCTACAAAATTCTTCAGAGATGCATAAAATAATTCAGTCTTTTTTATTTGTGTCACAAATTAATGTTTTCCGATGCAAAATAGATAATGTGAAAATTACTTCATGAGTAAAGACCAAAATTTATTGTGGGAAAAATTGGTCTTCAGATTTGATGGATAATTAAATATTTGAACATAAAGAAAAAAGCTATTTGCTTCATTAAATTGCATAGTAGTAGGAAAAAATACTGCAATTCCTTTTGAACAAAGAATGATAAAAGCTTAGTTAAGTATTCGATGATGGTTGTATACTAGTGCTGTACTTTGTTTCTTTTTTGTGCCTTAGTAATACTGATTACAGTCAATCTTGTGTATATTTTTTATTCAGGTTATATGGCAGTTGATTAAAGAGACCACCTCACTCCAAGAAACGAGGATGCCACTAAGTAAAAGGGACAGCCACTGAGATTGGCTCCAATGATTTTATGTTATAAGGAAAATGATTGTAGGCACGCATTACTTTTTGGATTGAGAAGAGTAATAGATGAAGATAGTATTCTAACAATTTTACAATTGATGTGTTATGTTTTCCATAATGGACAGGTTTCCATTTTACCTATACCTGTACAGTAGTTATTTAGTTATATGTCCACAAATTTGAAGAATGTTTTTGCTAGCTCACCATGGTGTAAGATATCCATTTTTGTAAGGGTGATCTTATTCTAATTCGTTAGCCAGTATATTATGAACCATCCAGAATGATTATGCCTGTAGGAAAGAAAGGCACGTCAGTTTATGTAAAAAGTGTTAAATGTGATTTAATAATTGAAGCATAATTAATGCTGTAATTAATGGAATGAAAGTACCGTAAGGAATGTTGAAGATTATGATATGCCCAAAATATTTTGGGTTAATAATAAAAGATAAACATGAATTAAACATATGCTCTACATGTTTGTAAATGAATGTTATTGAAATTAAGTTTATTCAGGTATGAGAAGACGTACCTGATAAACAATCTGTTGAATGGAAATAGAACCCAATAGAAAGAAATTGGATCAACTTCATAATTAAATGTTAATTTATTACAAGTCACCTATTTTGTGTAACTTGAAAACCTGTCCAAAATTATTTGAAGTGCTTTATAAAAGAAAAAGAGTGTCTTCCTTACTTAAAAAGTGTGATTTTTAAAATCTGAAAATAATTTTGATTTCACTGTATTATATATTTCAGTGATGGAGCTGTTAACTGCAACATTCATCTTGACTGTAATTTATGTTTTGGGTTTGCATACAGGCATCATCTAGCCGCCGTAGCCATGAAGGAAGCTATGGGGGTGGGAATGATTATAGTAACCGTTATGGTTACGAGGAGAAGGGAGGCTATGCAGATGAGAGGGGTCGTGGTTACCGCGAAGAGAGGCGGTCTTCCAGTGGATTCAGAGATCGGTCAAGGGAAGATTATCCCCACAGAAAATCTGATCAACTGGAATCTAGCATGCCACCACCCTCAAGCGCCCCGCCTCGACACGTCTCCTCCCCCCGAGGCTCCTTCAGAGGTCGAATTGGCAGAGGAAGAGGCATGTCGAGAATGATTTTCTCCAGAAAGGACAGCATGATCAGCAAGAGGAGAAGCTTAATGGATTCTAGTTACAGCTTCCGAAAAAGATTATTAGCAGCAAGATCACAAGCTGAAAACATAAGGAGACTGAAGCTGCAGAGGCTGCGGAGGTAATAAGTTATGGTATATTAAAGAAAAAAAAATGTGAAGGAATAATAACAAAATGATAGACAAGAGGAAATTGGATCACATGCAATCTTCACTCTGTGAAGTTGAGCAAATGATGTAGATAGCATAAAAATGCTGTATCTAAAGAAAAAAAATTACTTTTTACTCCATTTATTAATTAAACATGAAACAAACACACTAATTACTTGCATGTAAATTTGTTGGATGGCTGCAACAACAGAAAACATTACTGTGCAAAACAGTATATATGCACATAACAGTAGTTAAATATTTGATTGGGGAATGAGATTGAAAAGCTCTTGATTGCAGAGATGTAATTAACTCTATATCTGATGTGAACGACAATACGACCAGACTGTTGGACTACTCTTTAGAGGTTTAGACAGGACTGTATGTTATGTTGTTTTATTACATTTGTAGTTACTAATTTTTTCTTATAACACTAGGCTTAAAGAAGCTGCATTATCTGCGAAAAAAGAAAGTGGAGAAAAAGACGGATCCAAAACTACGGAGGAAATAAGTGAAGAAGAAAAGGATGCTAATTGGGATGAAGATGTAGAAAAAGTAAGTTCATGTAATACCAAAATTGATTTTTGCAATAATTTGAGAAAAATTCTACACTTCAAATAAGTAGTTAGCTCTATAGGTAGAGATCCGTGAAATTCACGATAACACAAAATGCTCTAATTTCGTCATTTTCTTGTACCATTTGTTAACTCCACTTCCCATAACCTCAAAAAAAGCATTTATGAATCGTCAAATCCTACGAGAAAATAAAATAACACCAAAATTTTAAATTTTCAACGAATCCTGGAGATTTTTTTGTTCTATTCGCAAAATATGAGACTGACCCTGAAAAGGTAGGCATTTTCCCCATGCCAGTACAAACTAGATGGAACACATGGTTTGAAGCTGCAAGTATGTCCATAAATACCTTGATGACATATTGGAATTTATGGAGCAGCTGGGTGAAGAAAACAGTGGCGTGAAGTTTCTTAAAGATGTAAGTCCCCAATTCTTAGCCGTCATAAAAGTTCAGGCTCAATTTGTTGCTGATACCTGCAACCGATTTGTTAATGTGATTATCTTGTTGAAAGATAAGTTATCCCACAGCTCATATGCCTCATTCCAAACTAAAGGTTATGGAGAACATGCTTGATGTATTAACAAAAGAGGTATTCTCGACACAACTCACAACTTTGTTGCAAGATATGACAGTTCTCAGGAAAAGCTGAAGTGGTGAACCAGTTGAAAATTATTGCACAAAAGAGTCTTATGAAGCTGAAAAACTTGATTGTGGAATATCCTTCAAAATTGGTGTTTGCAGCAGTTAGTAAATTATTTGACCCCAGGACACTTAGTAATCAAATTCTCAGTGATGACAGTGCCAAGGTGGAATTGGAAGAAATTGTCATATGCAAGTGCCATTGAATCTTCTAAATTCTATGAAGGCTATGTTGTTCTCCAAGGCCTCATAAAAGAATAGTTGAAACGACCAGAGTGTACCCATGTAGACATTTGCAAAATGATTTGCTCTTTGAGGGAAGAGTTTACCAAGTTTGTCAAGACATCTCTTGAAGCCATCTGGTGTCCAACTTCAAATGTGGACTCAGAAAGATCTATTTCTCAGTGTGGTGTTGTGGTGAGTGAACAAAGGTGGAGATTGAAACCTGAGAATGCAGAGATACTCACCATGCTTACATTTTTTAAAAGTTAAATTTTGTCTACAAATTAGTGACTATGATTAAAATTTTATGCATTTTAGTGTATTAAAACCGATATCAATTGTACAAGCTAAAAGTTGACCTTAAACTACTGGATATATCATTCTTATTGGGTTTAATGTACTAAACTAGAATTAAAAAGACTCAAATTTACCTTATCTCTCTCTCTCTCTTTTTTTGAATAATACCGCAAAGTTCCCAATAACATTAAAATCTTGAAATTTTAAAACAAATTTCCCCAACCACTTTCACGGATTTCTATCTATAGGTTTTCTCAAGCATTCCTCTTAAATTTTACTTGGTTCATAAAATCTTTGTCTATTTTTAATGTTTGTAGTTGTAGTACATACCTTAAGAATATAAATATTTTATGAACTGTAAAAACATAAAGAAAAGTTTAACCTTTAGAAGACTTGAGGGACATATTTGTCCCATGATAACATTATTTCTTCATAAAATTACAAAAATTCAGAAAATATTGTAAAGAAATTATTAGTTGCTCTAACCTATTGTGTTCCGATCTAGTATTCACAAAAAATTAAAAGAAACACACATCAGCTGCCTGTTCAACCCCTAATTTTTTTACATATTTTTCCCATGATAACATTATTTCTTTGTAAAATTATAAAAATTCAGAAAATGTTGCAAGGAAGTTATTGTGGCTCTAACCTATTGTGTTTTACATCAAGTATTCATAAAAAGTAAGAAAAAAACATGTGGTAGACACCCCTAATTTTGTATTTAAATTATAATGAGTTAACATGGTGAATATCTTGTTAGTATTTATTTTTTAAAAAATATCTGATATGCTACTCACATTATTTTGATAATCCAGGATGCCATATATGTGAAGCCATTTTTTTATATGTTAAAAAAGAAACCACAGTCTACAGTTACTAATTCAAGACTGAATGTTAGTGTTGTATGTTATAAGGTTTGCTAAGGTTTGAGCGCCACAGAAAATGTGCTGACAACAAGGCAGGGTATTCATGTTTATGCTTTCATGGCACACGTGTTCCAACTACGTCATCAAATCCCCCTTGCAAGAGTACAGTCACCTTAAAATCATAAACTGAATCCGGTATAAAATCAAACCAAAAAATATATAGACCTCGCAAATAAATTTTTCTTTTAATAATAAAATTCTCTATTGTATGTAAAAAATTAAACATTTCATTGAATAATACACTCCTTTATGAATGAAATAAAAGTTATTTTATACTTACATCTCTTATAGTTTATCGTAAAAAAAATTTTTTGTTAGTATGCTCGCTCTACCATCCATTTAATATCACGGGCTGGGATTTAAATTCCGTCCTGCAGTTCATGCGGTATTTTTAAATACCCCGGAATATAAAGGTTAATGAAACATGAAATAGGAATAAAGTAGTAATAATAGTCTAATGTCCAGGATCTTGGATTCTCTCCTTTCCGACAATTTTGGTGAAGCTTAACTCCAAAAGTTTTAAAGTAAAGAATATTTTCATAAATTAATGAGTCATTTTTAACATCTTACCTCATATTTTGTTTCTTTAAACACGGAAACTAGTTTTCAAGAGATCCTTCTCTTGAAAACTAGTTCCCGTGTTTAAAGAAACATAAAATGTGAGGTAAGATGTTAAAAATGACTCACTAATTTACGAATTAAGAACCTCATAATGTTATTTCCCATATTTAACTATGAAGAAAAGAGCATTTTGTGATATCTCTTCTTGATTGAACTCTCCTCTTAACACACAAATTGGAGATTTGTATATAGATATATTATTTAAAAGAACACAAGATTACGGCTTTATAAGGTTCTCGAAAGACCAGTATGAAGCATGGACAATACGAAGAAAAGATGAAAGCCGAATAACAGCAAATGAGATGTGATTTATGTGCCGTACAGCAGGCTATACAAAGTGGGACCATAAAAGAAATTAGGAAATTATGGAAGAGTTGGATGTAGAACCCATTCTCCACCATATACAAAACTACCAGAACAACTGGAATGCCATCTCATGGAATTCCAAAAGCCATGCTTCGTTACTGTCCCCAAGTCAAAAGATCGCTGGGACGTCCTAAAAAGCGCTGGATGGAAAATTCCTCTGAGACTGTAACAGGCCACATGGCCTGATACTTGTATTGATGATGAAATTGGCAGTCATGCAATCGCGGATGGTGTTTGGGGGGAACAAAGCCATTGCTTCATGTCTTGGTGAATCTGGCAATTACAGTTTACATTGATTAATTAATACTGTTGGCAATCAATTTTTCTTTATATTACTAATAAGTAGTAAAAATATCTTTTATTTGAGGAGAAAAATATACTTATATTATTTTTAGTCTAATCATCTTACCTCAATATTAATATTTGTTCTTGAACATGTTTCAAAACAATTCTGTTTTATCGTCAGCTTGTCCAGACTGGTTTTATTTATGTTGCACAACCTGGATGTCGATGTCAGCTCCATCCTGTGGTTGGCCAAAGAACCTCCAAACAAGGTCACGCTCCGTCGGTATTTCAAAATTCATAACTCTGTTTTTGTTCTGAATATAAATTTATATTATATATTATAATATATTCAGAAGAACAAAAACAGAGTTATCAATTTTGAAATACCGACAGAGCTTGGCCTTGTTTGGAGGTTCTTTGGCTAACCACAGGGTGGAGCTGACATCGACATCCAGGTTGTGCAACATAAATAAAACCAGTCTGGACAAGCTGACGACAAAACAGAATTGTTTTGAATTGTGTTCCAACTGAATTATATAATAAATATGAAAATCAAATAAAACTACGTTTTATTTTTATTTAATTAATAGAATTGTTTTGAATCATGTTCAAGAACAATTCAGCATTAATATTGAGGTAAGATCAGACTAAAATTAATATAAATTAATGAGTCATTTTAACATCTTTACCTCATATTTCATGTTTTATCAAACACGGTAACTATAGTTTTCAAATGATCTTGTCATTCATTTTCAACCATTTGAAAACTATAGTTACCGTGTTTGATAAAACATGAAATATGAGGTAAGATGTTAAAATGACTCATTAATTTATTGATTAAGAACCTCATGTGTTTCCCAATTTTAACTTTGAATAAAATTAATATAATTAAAATAACCTCAAAATATCACTTCCTAAAATTAAATATTAGAAAAATATACATCTGAATCTATTGTCTCTGGTTCTGTACACTCTGGTTCTGTACACCAGTGGTACGAAAAGTTCATAGTCTCAGTGCACAGGAATTCATGTAATAAAGGAGGGAAATAATGTGTGTTTGAATTAGAATGTCTGGTAGCTTAGTGGTCAAGAGCTCTGTGCCAAGGCCTTTTGCATTATCCACTCGACTACGGTGTGGGACGTAAATTGGAAATAGACCATATTAATGCCATGTATCCTCCCAACACGGTACCCAAAGTGCAGTGGATGGCATTGGAAACACACACACATTGTGAACATGTCATCTTAATTTTTCTTATCCAAATTTTCCTACTTCTCAAATCGAGTTGTTTCTCTTTTGCCCTTGTGGGCCTGCGTGGACCCTGCTGCTGCACAAACATTTCTGTAGCAAAGCCATGAATCAAACCTGGGCTCTTGTAGTGCCCGTGCTAACCAATATATAGATGAGTCAATCCATCAAATATTAAGAACATCTTTACCCATCAGTGTGAAGTGGCGTGCACCGCCTGCATAAAGTAGGCACTACTTCTCTGCAGAGTGATGTGCACTGCCCACATGATTTCTTTACTGAAACTAGTTATTTTTTTTGGAAAGGATTCACTAAACAAAGATTAAATAATATAATTTTGTAGAGGAAAGATTACCCCTTTTATTTGATATATAGAAAATTAATGAACTTATTTTCAAATTGTGTAATTTATTGTTAAACGTGGGGAAGTTTGAAGTGCTGATCAAGCAAGTTCTACATCTGGCGGATTTGATTTATCATTCTTTGTGGAAATACACAATTTGTGAAATGCAATCTTATAGAGGAGATCTCATGATTTCAATTAACATACAATTTATTTATTTATATATATATTCAAGAGTAGTTCCTCGTTATATTTGAAGAGAAAAAATGTTTGCCTAGACTGAGACTCAAACCCATGACCTTTGGCTTTCCGGGCCAAATGCTCTACCAACTGAGGTACCGAGGCGAGTTGTGATCTAGTTGCAAATTTTTCTCTTTATACATTGTTTATACAGACTGCATTAGAGACAATTAGTCCGATTTCCACTGCTCTCTCTTTATGGAAACTATGAAACTTTTTAAAAAAATGTTGTTTATGTAGCTGGGTTGGTGAAGGTTTCCTCTTTCAAATGATATATGTGATGCTTATATGGCACCAAACTTGTGAAAGAAATACTAACTTGACTGAGGGGCTTTGTTTGGTCTCTTAGACTAGCACAAGGTTGGCAGTGTTTTGCTTTGGTCCCTACAAATAAACAGAGTGAGAATACTACACAATGATTAGACGAGGAACTGGAAAAGAAGCATATAATCTGTTGTAGATTATAATATTAATTTGGGAGGCTTGGACCTAACAGACCAATTTTGTTACATGTATATTTGTTAGAAAGGAAACTCCAATTATCCGGGCATGACTCTTTTTACTATATTTTGTATTGTTATGAAAAAAATCTTTATTTTTAAACGTACTACTTTGAACTGCGCTTAGAAACTAGCACAATAGAGTAATCTTCAATCACAACCCTCTCTCCTGATGCGTTTAACGTTACCAACCAACATTCTGAGAATACAATACAATTTCGGAAATTTCCATTGTGGAGTCAGTGACCATTTGTTACAGATTGAAACCACAAACCACGGATATGCTGTGGCAGTGGGTTTATCTCTGGGTAGTAGTTGTCATCAGTGGTTACTAGTGTGGGAATCGCTGATTGCCATCGGTGGTTACTAGTGTAGTTGTCGCTGTTATGGTGGCCATTTTGAATAACTCGTAACCAGAGTGGTCTTGATGCGGAAATAGTCCCACTTATTTTTTTCATATTTACGAGTGAAATAAAATAATGATAATTACGACTTGCATCTAAACACATTTAATATAACATTTTATGAATATTTGTTGCATTTAAGTAGTGATAAAGTGGGTAAATATATATTTAACTTTGAAATATATTTCTGATCAACTTCCATGGCGCCGAATAACTTAATTGGATTATCCGTGTTTTTTTTTATTTTCCGTGCATATCTCGGTCCCAATTAACATGGATAATCAGGAGTTTGCTGTACATGAAAATATTTTTTCCATCTTCTATCATCATCACTCCAGGGATTAGGCAATTGCCCGTTCCGACTTCATAATGCATCAGCCCAACGTCTTCTAGGTCTTCCAACATCACGTCTTCCTCTTGCTTGATAATTTCTTGCTAACAATGGATATCTCTCCTTACTCATTCTATCCATATGATCAATCCATTTCTGTCTGTAATTCGTGACCTTATCCAATAAAGGCTGTACTTTCAATTCTTCTCTTATATCCTCATTTCTTATTATATCAAGTCTTGTACATCCTTTTACTCGTCTTAGGAACCTCATCTCCGCCGTCTGTATTCTATCCTTCTGTTTTTGCATTGGAGCCCAAGCTTCACATCCATACAATATTGTGGGAACCGCCATAACATTATACGTTTTTATCTTGGTTTCTTTTCTAATTTTATTTTTGAATGTTCTCTGTATTGTTCCACACACCGTCTGAAATTTATTTATTTTGGAGTCAATATCTCTTTCCACATTGTAGCCAACATCACAGCCCAAATATTTGAAACTAGACATCTGTTCTATACTTTGATCCTTTTATCTTGCTTGGGTCGGTCGGTTCCTTTTATGACAATCTGGCTGATTTTCACAAAGCTTCTAAATGTTGCTAATTGAACAGCATGATTATCTGTAGGGAGAATTCACTACAAAATATGTATTGCATTGACCATGCAGAAGCTTTGTTTGTGCAGCATGGGGGTGGGATAGAAAGAAAGGTTCCCGGGTGTCATTTGTCATTCAACTGGCAATGCAATACCAAGATTAGTTACAAGACATTTTCTGGAAAAAATACCTCCGAGGGGAAATAAAGCCCGCCCTAACAAAAGATGTGTTGTATGTTATAAAAAAATAAACAAAAAGATAAAGTTGTTTTAAAATATAATAGGAATTAACACCTAATGAATATACCTCATAGTGTGAATTCCCAAAATAAGTAATTAAGAGGTTTTATTTAAATTAATATTGGGAAGTAAACATTATGAGGTTATTTTCGATGTTTTTATTATTAATTTCATACATCTCAATGATGGATAAATCATATTTAAAGAGAAAGATTATACGCTCAGACCGGGACTTGAACCCGGGACCCTTGGTTTTCTAGTCCAAGTGCTCTACCATTTGAGCTACCTGAGCAAGTACCGATCTAAACGCAAATCTTTCTCTATATACGTTGTAATTCCTGCCCACCAAATGCTTTGAACCCTTTGCTTCTATCTTTTGCAAATTGGCGGCTCCTATATTAAGAAGACATATTTGGGAATTATACATTACATTATAAATGCCAGTACGGCTATTTTCGATGTTTTTATTATTAATTTCATACATCTCAATGATGGATAAATCATATTTAAAGAGAAAAATTATACGCTCAGACCGGGACTTGAACCCGGGACCCTTGGTTTTCTAGTCCAAGTGCTCTACCATTTGAGCTACCTGAGCAAGTACCGATCTAAACGCAAATCTTTCTCTATATACGTTGTAATTCCTGCCCACCAAATGCTTTGAAGCCTTTGCTTCTATCTTTGCAAATTGGCGGCTCCTATATTAAGAAGACATATTTGGGAATTATACATTACATTATAAATGCCAGTACGGCTATTTTCGATGTTTTTATTATTAATTTCATACATCTCAATGATGGATAAATCATATTTAAAGAGAAAAATTATACGCTCAGACCGGGACTTGAACCCGGGACCCTTGGTTTTTTCTAGTCCAAGTGCTCTACCGTTTGAGCTACCAGAGCAAGTACCGATCTAAACGCAAATCTTTCTCTATATACGTTGTAATTCCCGCCCACCAAATGCTTTGAAGCCTTTGCTTCTATCTTTGCAAAGATTGCGGGAATTACAACGTATATAGAGAAAGATTTGCATTTAGATCGGTACTTGCTCAGGTAGCTCAAATGGTAGAGCACTTGGACTAGAAAACCAAGGGTCCCGGTCTGAGCGTATAATTTTTTTCTTTAAATATGATTATGAGGTTATATCATTAATAGTGAGTAGAGAACATATTTTATTTGACTCACCTCATACATTTTCAAACTTCTTTGATACCGACGGTTTCAGACAATATCATGTCCTTCTTCAGTCATGGCTTCCACTGATGAAATTCCGCGATTGTTGATTTCTTTAGTGACATCACCTCTTGTGCTGCCATCTTTCGTTGGGATTTTTAATTACAAAGTTTATAATCCCAACGAAAGATGGCAGCACAAGAGGTGATGTCACTAAAGAAATCAACAATCGCGGAATTTCATCAGTGGAAGCCATGACTGAAGAAGGACATGATATTGTCTGAAACCGTCGGTATCAAAGAAGTTTGAAAATGTATTAGGTGAGTCCATTAAAATATGTTCTCCACTCACTATTAATTAAGAGGTTTGTTTAATAATTCAAACATTTTGTCGTTTTGAAACTAACATTACTCACATTTATTTTAATCTCTTTACTTCTATTATTATTATTTAATATCTTCCCATTCCCCATTTATAATCAAGAGACAGTAAGGGGCATGGATAGGATTAGAAATCAATTTACTCTCATTTATCCCCTTAATAACAAACCATAAAAATATTTTTACAACAGAAGCCTCCTTAAAATATTTCTTAATTCAAGGACTGGCCTCATAATTCTTACCTCTTATAGTCGTTTTTGTCGAACATATGTTTCAAGGCTTCTTAGCCCCATCATCAGCAATTACAGACTGAAATTTCTCATGTTGTCGGCCCTGATTCTTGATTCCTGCTCTCTCTCTCTCTCTGCCTCTTGTCCTATGAATTTACTAATGAGGTTTCTTTCTCCGGGAATTTAAAAATTTGTAATTCTTTCCTTGTTCTTCTGTATGTAGATTTTTTTCCATATGGCGACTTCAGTTTTGTTTTCTGTTTTAATAACTTTGTGTTTTTCTGACCAAATGTGAACTTCCCCTTCTTTACTTTTCTTATGTGTTCTTTAGTTCTAATGTTGTATATATATATAGGGAAATCAAAAAGAAATTGAATCGCAATAGTCAAATTTATAACAACGAATATAATATTAAATTAATGTTGGGAAGTAAACATTATGAGGTATTCATAGTTAAATATGGGAAATAACATTACGAGGTTCTTAATTTGTAAATTAATTAGTCATTTTTTAACATCTTACATATTTTATGTTTCTTCAAATATGGGAACTAATGAGAGAGATCCTTCTCTCGAAAACTAGATCCCGTGTTTGAAGAAACATAAAATATAAGGTAAGATGTTAAAAAATGACTCATTAATTTACGAATTTTAATGAATATAATATTTATTAACACTTCACTTAATGAAAATTTAGGTTTATTTCACTTTCCCATAAGTTTAAATCAGATGAGAATTTTACTTCGCACTTGTAAATAATTTCTAACTGTATGTAAAACCATAATTATCACGATTCTTCATCGCAGAGACCAGCCAAGTGTCTACTCATTACAAAATCTAACCCGCATCTGAAGCCTACAGGAAATGCAGTCGGATTTAAAGATTTTAAAACAAAACTTCTGGAAGGTTCTCGGAAGTAGCATAATTTAAGATGGCAGTCCTGAGTGAACAAGACTGCCTGTAATATAGTGTAATATCCAATAAGAAAAATTAATAATTAACACCTCCCAGTAAGAGGGACGTATAATGCCAACATTGTCCAAATAAAATCATACAATGACTTGCATTACTAACCATTTAGGTGCTGTGAGCTGATTAGATCGGCTCTGATGCTTCTGTCCATTACCTGCCAGATAATATTCTTAAACTACTTGCAAAGCCGATCACATCGGTGGATGCAATTTTAAATCTTTGACAAAGAGATTTTACCAGTTACATGCAGAGGGTTAAGAACAAAGAACTATGAATCACCAGCAGGGGTACATAGAAGTGTCCAGAGCTTTCTATATGTGCAAAATCCCATTACATAAAATATATTATGCAACAAAATGCAAGTCTTATTACATTTTTAAATAAATTATTGAAAGTAAGGGTGGAAATTAAGAATCATCCAAACATGCTTTTAAGAGCAGATTATGTAGTAATGCTGGGAAAGCAAGTCAACAAAGATCGTGTGATAATTAAGACATTTTGTCTGTACATTCTTACTTCTTTGGGTTTTTTTTTCAAACATATGTTTCAAGGCTTCTGATTTTGAAAATAAAATTACAAGGTCACATCCTCTGATGTTCAAATTTTGGGGTAGATACGTTGACGATGTTATTGCTGTAGTTAAAGGAAAACATATAGAAGAGCTTTAAAACTCTTAAATTTACAGATGAAAACAACAAAATTCACACTTGAAATAGAGGTGAAGAAACAATTACCATTTTTAGATCTAAAATTACACAGAAATGAAGAAAAAAAGGAAATAGAATTCAGAATTTATAGGATAGAAACATACACAGATAACTACATCAAATCAACAGGTTCCAGCCATAATTCATGCAATATGGCAGTCTTCAATAGCCTAGTGTATATATTGATAAATATACCTACGAACTGTAAAAATTGTGAAACAGAAAAAAAACACATAATTGATGTAGCAAAAGAAAATGGTTTCAAGGGAAAAAATTGATAAGTACAAAAAAACAGAAATTGAGAAATGAAAGCACTCTTCAGATAGAAAAACCAAAAGAAAAGAAATACAAGAAATTCACATATCGCCCTTTGTATGCAATAAATTCCACAACATTTTTGGAAAATTAATCAGTTTAGCACCAAAGAATGATTATAGCCTAAAAAACTTAGGAAAGCCAACGAAAATAAAAAAAATTGAAGATAAAAAATCAGGAATATATCAAATAAAATGTGCAGATTGTGATAAGCATACATAGGGAAAACAAAGAGAAATTTAAACATTAGAACTAAAGAACACATAAATGTAAAAAAAAGAAGTAGAAAAATCTGCAGTGGCAGCTCAAGTTTGGACAGAAAAACACAAAATAGTTCTAAATACAAACTTATTAAAACAGTTAGAAAATATCAATGAACTCAGGATATGGGGAAAAAATCTATATACTGAAGAACAAGGAGAACATTATGAACTTTGAAATTCCTGGAAAAAGGAGCCTCATTACACAGTTCTTTGGAACACATCCAGGGCTGACAACTTGAAGACAAGTAAAAATCAGTTTGTGCAATGCTGAAGATGGGGCAATAGCCTTGAAACGTATGTCCAACTAAACAATCATATGAGGTAAAAATGTTTAAAAAAATACAAACTAAATTATTAAATTAAAGCTCATAATATTACTTCCTAATGATTTTAAAACCTCTTAATGTTACTTCCTATTGTATTTAAAACCTCTTAATGTTACTTCCTATTGTATTTAAAAAAAGATTGTGTGGCCTTAAACTGAATGCCACTATACATTGGCTGCCAAGCAGGGAATTCTATCGATTCTTTTTATCTATATGCTGATTGTGTTTTTTGATGTAATAATAATAAGTAAAGGAGCACTCGAATGAGCATATGTGTAGTTTGTTCTTTCTTTTTTGAGTTCATTTAACGTCACTGTCCTTTTTTCACATTTGTTAAAATGGTAGATTTCACACTTTTGTTCACATAGTTTGCACACATACTGTTCGTCTGGCTGATATTTCACGTTTTTGCATATCTTGTGATGGAATCCATGAATCACCAGTCCTATTATTGCATGTCTTCGAGTTTGGTTGTATCCAGTCCATTCTCTATTTACCATGGCTTCCGTTGCAAAGAAGCTGCTGTCGATTTCTCTTTCCTTCTGTCTCCTTTCTATTACTTCGTTGTATGGTTCTGTGGCAGGTAGCAGCATCTTGTGTCTCAAGTCTTCTATGAAGAAGGTTTCTCTGGTCAGCATGTAAATCATCCTACTTGGTGGCTCCTATTGCCCTCTTTAGGTATCTTGTTTTCACATTCTCCAGCCTTTCCAAATCTCTGGTTGTAAGTTTATCCCATATCAATTCTATACCATATGTTGCAACTGGTGTTATCACTGTCTCGAACAATCTCATGGCTGTTTCCAGTGATGGAGTTATGATGTTCTTTATGGTGCACATTGCTCTTATGGCGTTTGCAGCTCTCTCCTGTATGTGTTCGTTGAAGGATTTCACGGCTGTTTGTAATGTAAGACCTAGATACTTGACTTTGTTTACTATTTTCAGTGGCTGCTCTCCAAAGTTTAAGTTATCGTTTGCTGCGATTCTACCTCCTCTCCTGAATACCATTTGTACAGTTTTCCTTTTTTGACATAATGGATTGAGTATAGTAAATGTTTATATATTAAATTTGGGAATTTTTAACATTATGAGGTTCAATTAATAATATTTGAAGAGAAAAATTTTCGCCTGGACCGAGACTCAAACCCGGGACCTTTGGCTTGCCGGGCCAAATGCTCTGCCAACTGAGCTACCAAGGCGAGTTGCAATCTAGATGCAAATTTTTTCTCTTATATACGTTGTAATTCCCTCTCACCAAATGCTTTTGAAACCATTGCTTCTATCTTTGCAAATGGCGGCTTCTTAGTTAAGTAGACATTTATTGGGAATTTAACATTACTTTATAAAGCTATTTAAGGCTTCTAATTATGTTTTTATTATTAATTTAACATTTCTCAATGAAAGATAAATTATATTAGAAGAGAAAAATTTTCTCCTAGACCGAGACTCGAACCCGGGACCTTTGGCTTGCCGGGCCAAATGCTCTACCAACTGAGCTACCGAGGCGAGTTGCGATCTATACGCAAATTTTTCTCTTATATATGTTGTCTCGGTCTAGGCGAAAATTTTTCTCTTCAAATATAATTCATCTTTCATTGAGAAATGTTAAATTAATAATAAAAACATCGTTAGAAGCCTTACTAGCTTTATAAAGTAATGTTAAATTCCCAATAAATGTCTTCTTAACTAAGAAGCCGCCATTTGCAAAGATAGAAGCAATGGTTTCAAAAGCATTTGGTGAGAGGGAATTACAACGTGTATAAGAGAAAAATTTGCGTCTAGATTGCAACTTGCCTTGGTAGCTCAGTTGGTAGAGCACTTGGCCCGGCAAGCCAAAGGTCCCGGGTTCGAGTCTCGGTCTAGGCGAAAAATTTTCTCTTCAAATATAATTTATCTTTCATTGAGAAATGTTAAATTAATAATAAAAACATCAAATAATAATAAATAATTAAATGAATCATGATTTCTTCTTACCTCATACTTATGTTTTTTTTAACACAGCACTGCAGTATCGGTGACACATTGTGATGACGACAATGTGTCACTGATACTGCAGTACTGTGTTTAAAAAGACATAGAAGTATGAGGTAAGAAGAAATCATGATTCATTTAATTATTATGGTAAATGTTTACTAATAGTGTCACTTAAACCTGTACAAGTGTTATTACTTTGTGTTAGGCATTGAACTGCAATAGTGTACAGTTTAGATTATTTTTACATAGTGTGATCTGCTGAAATCAATGGTGATTCTGAACCAGGTGATCTGTATGTTTGCCAGTCAATAAGCGTAAGTGAGGAAAAAGGTTTCAAGGGGAGAACATATGCAGGCTGGGCTAGGATTTATATATAATTAAAAAATGGCTATATATCTGCATACTTCTGGTCTAAAACTTTTTATAGAAATGGTGCAAATGTTTTCTAGTAGGCATTAGGTAGATTATTGAACTATGTAGGAAATATCACTGTGAGGTATATTTTAAATTTCAAAATAAATTGTATTGACGTACACTTTTATGGCCGGAGTTGCTATGATGATCTTTGAAGATTTTTGGGCTGTAGGCCATGGTGGTGAGGCTTGTAGTTCCCCGACGTTTTGCCAGAGACTGCATCTGGCATCCTCTGGCGAAACGTCAGGGAACTACAAGCCTCACTACCATGGCCTACAGCCCAAAAATCTTCTTCAAGATCATCAAAATATCTTGTCTGCTAATTAGACCAGTTTCAAAACTTTATTGAAACCGTGTTTGATTTTGTTGATTACCAAACTCAATCATATTTTTCTCATATTAAATTTGGGAATTTTTAACATTATGAGGTTTCAATTAATAATAATTAAATGAATCATGATGTTTTCTTACTACCTCATACATCTATGTTTCTTTTAACACAGCACAGCACTGCAGTATCAGCGACACTTTGTCGTCATCGTCAGCTGTTTTCACGACTGTCAATTTTTTCTCCTTTTTGCCGGTAATACAACAGATAGCAGTTTAGGAAATGATTCATTCAAAATAACACCAGATGGCAGTTTGAAGAGGAATTCCTTCAAAAGAACACCAGATGGCAGTCTAGATAATTACCGGCAAAAAGGAGAAAAAATTGACAGTCGTGAAAACAGCTGACGATGACGACAAAGTGTCGCCGATACTGCAGTGCTGTGTTAAAAGAAACATAGATGTATGAGGTAAGAAAACATCACGATTCATTTAATTATTATATTTTTCTCATCCAAATGTTGTGTGTTTCATTGCGGGGGGGGACAAAAACTGTCATTAGGACTGATTTTTACATTCAGGTAAATCCCGTACTCTTAATCTTATTTCAATGACATATAACATACTTAGTTGTGAAAATACGTAAATCAAGATGGCTAGAGTGATTTTTTAAATGGCTTCTTAAATCCTTTTATAGTCCAATTTTCCTTACTCAATCTTTCTCCTCTTTATTGATTGTTATATGCCAAGTTTGGTTGTGAAAAGAGAACAAAAATTGTAGCCATTAGAGTTTTAACAGACGTGTAATCTTTTCTTGGTTTAAGTAGGGTCAATGAAGACTAAAAAAATTAAGAATGTAATTTTTTATATCTTACCTCATAGTTTTTTTTCTAAGCCCATGTTTTCCTTTTACTATGTTTTCCTTTACAGAGATTTAGGCGCTCTCCCCCTACAAGGAAGAATTTGAACCATACTAATTTATGGTATTAAAAGATTCCGGGCTATGTGGCCATGGTCTATAACTGGCGTTTCTTCCAGACGTTTTCCTCTCCTCCACAGTTGAGGGAGAAACGCCAGTTATAGACCACGGCCACATAGCCCAGAATCTTTTAATACCATGATTACCGGCCGTGAAAGCCTGCATTCCATATACTAATTTAGTTACACTTGTTTTCTTATAGATGTCATTTTGAGTGGTCCGTGGTCAGCGTTCTGCCTCATACTGGCATTTAGAAAACCAAGATAGTACTAGGACGGGTAAATTTTGCTTAGAGGCTTTTTCATTCAGTCTTAAGGATTTTTTTATAAGCCTGAAAATCTTCAGACTTGGGACCCACGGCTTAAAAGTCCCTCCCGGAGGACTTGCTCCTTGGATTTTTCCGTCCTAAAAAATCCATCGACCCCAGCCGGGTTTGAACCCGTGACCGTCGGTACCAGATGCAAGGAGCATAACCACTAGTTCACTGCGGCCAACTTTCTTAAACATAATGAGTCATAATGTCGGTTGAAAATGGGAGGGATTATATTATTTTTGGTCTGGACATCTTACCTCAATATTAATGTTGATGTGTTCTTGGACATGTTTCAAAACAATTCTGTTTTATCGTCAGCTTTCCCAGAGGGATGTTTCCTTTTGAAAATGCAGTTCCCGTGTTTAACCCATTTAAATCGGATGACGAGCTGAGGTTGCATGGCATTCTTAAGCATTAAAATCGTATGACGACCTGAGGTCGTGCAGTGCAGAGATAAAAAAACGCATTTTTAATTTATTTTGCTGCTCATAGATATCTCATACATACACTTTTCTTCTTCTACACATTCACAAGAATGCTATTTCATCCCCTCCATGCCATTTAGAAATTTCCAGAACGAGTTTTACCCTCAGAAAAAAAATGTGTCAGTAGTAAGAAAAATGGCGCCAAGGAAAGTTAAGGGTATTGACAGTGATGGAATTAGGAAATTATTAGAGTGTGAATTAGGCAGTGATTGAGAAGTTTGTGATATATTTAGTGATGAGAGAAGTATTCATGAATCTATAAGTGATTCGGAAGCAACTTCTGCTGAAGAAGAGAGCGGTGAGAGTGATAATGAACTTATTGTCCCGCCACCTGCAAAAAAACAAAGCCATATCACGCCAAGTGATTGGAAGTGGGTGAAATCTGAGAATAACCCTGTTGTATAATAGTTTAGTGGTTTTTAAATCCATTTTTACTTACTGGAGGTAACATTAAGTTGCTGCGTTACATTTAAATGCCAGGCAGTAGGACTTGGGATTTAAATCACATTTCTGGGATAGCAGAGCTCGACTTTAAATGAGAGGTGGATGGGTTAAGAAAACATAAACAATGAGGTAACACATAAAAATACTCATTTTCATGAATAAGAACCTCATAATGTTGTTTCTCGTATTTCACTATGATTAAAAAAATGTTTTATGGCTAAAATCTCAATGGTTATATTCATTAGGAATTTGGTAAAAGAAATGTGTATAACTTTGTTTTGTAAGTTTTATTCACAGAAGTTTAAACAGTGCATAAGTTTAGCTTATTTATTTGTTAATAGGCTGATGGTGAAGAAGAGGAGGAAGAAGATGAGGAATTGGAGGAGGGTGAAACACCAGACAAAAAGGAGAAGAAAGTAAAAGAGAAAAAGAAGGAACCAAAGGTACCGAAGAATGATGATGAAAGAGAGGAAGGAGAAGAAGTTGATGACGAAGATGAGGAGGAGGAGGAAGAAGATGCAGGTTCTGAGTCTGGTGCTTCGCCGACCAAGAAATCTGAAGTTAAAGCTGATGGAGGAGTACATGTAAGTAACCTTTTTTTATATAGGAATTATCACTGTGAGGTTCAATTCAATATTAAATTAAAAGATTCTTACCTCTCCTCACATTATTCTGTTAAGTAGATCGCGATTTCAGGCCTATAGCAGGCCCATCTTCAGTACACTGTTGTTGACCGGTGTTATGTCGCTCGGAAGAACCACTTCTTCTTCCCATCTTGTTCCTATTAAGACTTGAGTCGTCACTAAATTAACCTTTTTTTATATAGGAATTATCACTGTGAGGTTCAATTCAATATTAAATTAAAAGATTCTTACCTCTCCTCACATTATTCTGTTAAGTAGATCGCGATTTCAGGCCTATAGCAGGCCCATCTTCAGTACACTGTTGTTGACCGGTGTTATGTCGCTCGGAAGAACCACTTCTTCTTCCCATCTTGTTTCCTATTAAGACTTGAGTCGTCACTAAATTAACCTTTTTTTATATAGGAATTATCACTGTGAGGTTCAATTCAATATTAAATTAAAAGATTCTTACCTCTCCTCACATTATTCTGTTAAGTAGATCGCGATTTCAGGCCTATAGCAGGCCCATCTTCAGTACACTGTTGTTGACCGGTGTTATGTCGCTCGGAAGAACCACTTCTTCTTCCCATCTTGTTTCCTATTAAGACTTGAGTCGTCACTAAATTAACCTTTTTTATATAGGAATTATCACTGTGAGGTTCAATTCAATATTAAATTAAAAGATTCTTACCTCTCCTCACATTATTCTGTTAAGTAGATCGCGATTTCAGGCCTATAGCAGGCCCATCTTCAGTACACTGTTGTTGACCGGTGTTATGTCGCTCGGAAGAACCACTTCTTCTTCCCATCTTGTTTCCTATTAAGACTTGAGTCGTCACTAAATTAACCTTTTTTTATATAGGAATTATCACTGTGAGGTTCAATTCAATATTAAATTAAAAGATTCTTACCTCTCCTCACATTATTCTGTTAAGTAGATCGCGATTTCAGGCCTATAGCAGGCCCATCTTCAGTACACTGTTGTTGACCGGTGTTATGTCGCTCGGAAGAACCACTTCTTCTTCCCATCTTGTTTCCTATTAAGACTTGAGTCGTCACTAAATTAACCTTTTTTTATATAGGAATTATCACTGTGAGGTTCAATTCAATATTAAATTAAAAGATTCTTACCTCTCCTCACATTATTCTGTTAAGTAGATCGCGATTTCAGGCCTATAGCAGGCCCATCTTCAGTACACTGTTGTTGACCGGTGTTATGTCGCTCGGAAGAACCACTTCTTCTTCCCATCTTGTTTCCTATTAAGACTTGAGTCGTCACTAAATTAACCTTTTTTTATATAGGAATTATCACTGTGAGGTTCAATTCAATATTAAATTAAAAGATTCTTACCTCTCCTCACATTATTCTGTTAAGTAGATCGCGATTTCAGGCCTATAGCAGGCCCATCTTCAGTACACTGTTGTTGACCGGTGTTATGTCGCTCGGAAGAACCACTTCTTCTTCCCATCTTGTTTCCTATTAAGACTTGAGTCGTCACTAAATTAACCTTTTTTTATATAGGAATTATCACTGTGAGGTTCAATTCAATATTAAATTAAAAGATTCTTACCTCTCCTCACATTATTCTGTTAAGTAGATCGCGATTTCAGGCCTATAGCAGGCCCATCTTCAGTACACTGTTGTTGACCGGTGTTATGTCGCTCGGAAGAACCACTTCTTCTTCCATCTTGTTTCCTATTAAGACTTGAGTCGTCACTAAATTAACCTTTTTTTATATAGGAATTATCACTGTGAGGTTCAATTCAATATTAAATTAAAAGATTCTTACCTCTCCTCACATTATTCTGTTAAGTAGATCGCGATTTCAGGCCTATAGCAGGCCCATCTTCAGTACACTGTTGTTGACCGGTGTTATGTCGCTCGGAAGAACCACTTCTTCTTCCCATCTTGTTTCCTATTAAGACTTGAGTCGTCACTAAATTAACCTTTTTTTATATAGGAATTATCACTGTGAGGTTCAATTCAATATTAAATTAAAAGATTCTTACCTCTCCTCACATTATTCTGTTAAGTAGATCGCGATTTCAGGCCTATAGCAGGCCCATCTTCAGTACACTGTTGTTGACCGGTGTTATGTCGCTCGGAAGAACCCTTCTTCTTCCCATCTTGTTTCCTATTAAGACTTGAGTCGTCACTAAATTAACCTTTTTTTATATAGGAATTATCACTGTGAGGTTCAATTCAATATTAAATTAAAAGATTCTTACCTCTCCTCACATTATTCTGTTAAGTAGATCGCGATTTCAGGCCTATAGCAGGCCCATCTTCAGTACACTGTTGTTGACCGGTGTTATGTCGCTCGAAGAACCACTTCTTCTTCCCATCTTGTTTCCTATTAAGACTTGAGTCGTCACTAAATTAACCTTTTTTATATAGGAATTATCACTGTGAGTTCAATTCAATATTAAATTAAAAGATTCTTACCTCTCCTCACATTATTCTGTTAAGTAGATCGCGATTTCAGGCCTATAGCAGGCCCATCTTCAGTACACTGTTGTTGACCGGTGTTATGTCGCTCGGAAGAACCACTTCTTCTTCCCATCTTGTTTCCTATTAAGACTTGAGTCGTCACTAAATTAACCTTTTTTTATATAGGAATTATCACTGTGAGGTTCAATTCAATATTAAATTAAAAGATTCTTACCTCTCCTCACATTATTCTGTTAAGTAGATCGCGATTTCAGGCCTATAGCAGGCCCATCTTCAGTACACTGTTGTTGACCGGTGTTATGTCGCTCGGAAGAACCACTTCTTCTTCCCATCTTGTTTCCTATTAAGACTTGAGTCGTCACTAAATTAACCTTTTTTTATATAGGAATTATCACTGTGAGGTTCAATTCAATATTAAATTAAAAGATTCTTACCTCTCCTCACATTATTCTGTTAAGTAGATCGCGATTTCAGGCCTATAGCAGGCCCATCTTCAGTACACTGTTGTTGACCGGTGTTATGTCGCTCGGAAGAACCACTTCTTCTTCCCATCTTGTTTCCTATTAAGACTTGAGTCGTCACTAAATTAAACCTTTTTTTATATAGGAATTATCACTGTGAGGTTCAATTCAATATTAAATTAAAAGATTCTTACCTCTCCTCACATTATTCTGTTAAGTAGATCGCGATTTCAGGCCTATAGCAGGCCCATCTTCAGTACACTGTTGTTGACCGGTGTTATGTTCGCTCGGAAGAACCACTTCTTCTTCCCATCTTGTTTCCTATTAAGACTTGAGTCGTCACTAAATTAACCCCTTTTTTTATATAGGAATTATCACTGTGAGGTTCAATTCAATATTAAATTAAAAGATTCTTACCTCTCCTCACATTATTCTGTTAAGTAGATCGCGATTTCAGGCCTATAGCAGGCCCATCTTCAGTACACTGTTGTTGACCGGTGTTATGTCGCTCGGAAGAACCACTTCTTCTTCCCTCTGTTGGTGGACCGATGAACCTCTTGATAAGGTCAAAATTTGCGGGAACTTCGAAGTTCATAAGTTTTCCTTTGTTTTTCTGAATGTGGATCTTTTCCCAAACTGTAAGTTCCTTAGGTGTCTCTATTTGTTTAATTAGACTAGCTTTTGATTCAATTCGATGTTTTTCGTACCAAGCATGAGCAGCTACTGCTGACTTTTCCAATTCTCCATTTTTGACATTTCTAAGATGTTCCTTCACCCTTGTTTTCAAATTTCTTTTCGTTTTTCCTATATAAATTTTGTCACAATCTTTACATTTGATCTGATAAATTCCTGATTTATTTTCTTCTTCAATTTTTTCATTTTTGTTGGTTTTAATTATCCTATTAAGGCTGTATTCATTCTTAGGTGCTAATCTTATATTAAACTTTTTGAAAATTTTTTGAAATTTGTAGTGTTTCAATGGATGGTAAGTGAATTTCTTGAATTTTATTTTTTCTGTTTGTTTTATCAGTGTGCTTTCATTAATTAATTTTTGTCTTTTGAATTTATTTATTTTCCTGTGTACCATGCTTTCATCATAACCATTATCTGTTGCCACATTAATTATGTATTCTTTTTCTCTTTTATAGTTTTCTGGGCTCATAGGAATATTTACTAATCTGTATGCTAAGCTATTGAACACTGCCTCTTTGTGAGCAAAATGGTTGAAACCCGAAGCTTTAATATAGTTGTCTATATGAGTATTCTTTCTATATATTCCAAATTCTATCCTGTTTTCTTTGTTTCGTGTTAAATTAAGATCCAAAAATGGGATTTGTCTTTCAATCTCAGTTTCCATGGTGAATTTTATCGTTCTACTCTGGATGTTCAAAAGCTTCAAAGCATCCTCAATTTGTTTCTGTTTGACAATAGCAATTACGTCATCAACGTATCTGGTCCAAAATTTGAAGATCAAAGGATGTCCTCTTGTTATTTTCTGCTCGAAACTTCCCATGTATAAATTGGCCAAAAAGGGTGAAAGAGGGTTTCCCATAGAAAGCCCAGAATTTTGTTTATAAAATTTACCATTATAGGTGAAAAACATCTGTTCAATGCATAATTTAGTAAGAATTATAAACTCCTTTATATTTTCTTTTTCTAATTTGTTTTTGTTTAGCCATTGTTCCAAGATCTCAATGGTGGTTCCTCTAGGGACACTGGGAAACAATGAAATTACATCGAATGACACTAGTCTGTCTGTAGGTTCTAATTGAATGTTTTCTAATTTTTGTACAAGTTGATATGAATTATCTATTGAGAGGTTATCAAATCCTTCCATTTTCTTGTACTCACTACATAACCATTTTGATATTAGGTATGTAGGAGACCCTATATTGTTGATGATGGGCCTCATTTTGTCTCCACCCTTGTGTGTTTTTGGGAGACCATGCATTTGTGGATTTCTAGGGTTTGAAACCTTCAGCCTGAATTTTTCTTTTTTTGATAGAATTTTGTTTATTGTCTTCAAAGTGTTATCTACGTCTTTGATACTTTTGGGAAGTGGGTCAGATTTTACTTCAATGTATTCTGTAGATGCCAAAACTTTGTCCATTCTATTTCTATAATCTTCTTTATCCATAATTACTAGCTGGTTGCCTTTGTCTGCTTTTGTGATAATTGTGTTTTTGTTGTTGATTTCTCTGATTATTTTCATGTTTCCCAGTCCTGTTTTGTTTCTAGGAATTACCTTGATTTCTTCTATGATTTTTCCACATTCATTCCTGATTAAAAATTTTTCTTCTGTTTCCAAATCATCTATTATTACTTCGACGTCCGCTACATAATCTTCAATTTTGTTAGAATAGTTTACACATGTTTTAAGTCCTTTTTCTAAAATTCCCAATTCCCTCTGGTTGAAAGTTTTGGAAGACATGTTGATTACATTACTGCACCTTATTTCCCTTGTTTTAGTGGTGTTTTCTTTATTTAATCTTGATTTTGATTTTAAATTTTCAATTTTCTTATTTTGTTTGATTACTTTTCTTTTAATGCTAATATTTAGTTTGATCTTCAAATTTTGGACCAGATACGTTGATGACGTAATTGCTATTGTCAAACAGAAACAAATTGAGGATGCTTTGAAGCTTTTGAACATCCAGAGTAGAACGATAAAATTCACCATGGAAACTGAGATTGAAAGACAAATCCCATTTTTGGATCTTAATTTAACACGAAACAAAGAAAACAGGATAGAATTTGGAATATATAGAAAGAATACTCATATAGACAACTATATTAAAGCTTCGGGTTTCAACCATTTTGCTCACAAAGAGGCAGTGTTCAATAGCTTAGCATACAGATTAGTAAATATTCCTATGAGCCCAGAAAACTATAAAAGAGAAAAGAATACATAATTAATGTGGCAACAGATAATGGTTATGATGAAAGCATGGTACACAGGAAAATAAATAAATTCAAAAGACAAAAATTAATTAATGAAAGCACACTGATAAAACAAACAGAAAAATAAAATTCAAGAAATTCACTTACCATCCATTGAAACACTACAAATTTCAAAAAATTTTCAAAAAGTTTAATATAAGATTAGCACCTAAGAATGAATACAGCCTTAATAGGATAATTAAAACCAACAAAAATGAAAAAATTGAAGAAGAAAATAAATCAGGAATTTATCAGATCAAATGTAAAGATTGTGACAAAATTTATATAGGAAAAACGAAAAGAAATTTGAAAACAAGGGTGAAGGAACATCTTAGAAATGTCAAAAATGGAGAATTGGAAAAGTCAGCAGTAGCTGCTCATGCTTGGTACGAAAAACATCGAATTGAATCAAAAGCTAGTCTAATTAAACAAATAGAGACACCTAAGGAACTTACAGTTTGGGAAAAGATCCACATTCAGAAAAACAAAGGAAAACTTATGAACTTCGAAGTTCCCGCAAATTTTGACCTTATCAAGAGGTTCATCGGTCCACCAACAGAGGGAAGAAGAAGTGGTTCTTCCGAGCGACATAACACCGGTCAACAACAGTGTACTGAAGATGGGCCTGCTATAGGCCTGAAATCGCGATCTACTTAACAGAATAATGTGAGGAGAGGTAAGAATCTTTTAATTTAATACATGTAAGTAAATTTGTGAATGAAAAATAAGCATTAATTGTGTTCATTAATTTACTTATTTCTATCATAGTAATAGCTTTAGCTTCTCAATATTAATTTAATAAATAATGCTATAGCTGTGTGGAGTCCCTTCATGTCTTCTTCAGGTAGAAGCCATTCATTGTGTATTTGTGAATGATGATTCATTGCAATTGAATGTGGGACCAGTAGAGTAAGGTAAAGGAAGGATTTCTGCTTGTATGGGAATGAAGCCTGGATTAGCTCAGTGGACAGAGCGTTAGCACGGAAAGCTAACGGTTTGGGGTCGATTCCCGGTTCAAGCAAACATTTTTCTCTTTACCATTGATATATTTTAAAGATGTTTAAAAAACACTGCATGACAGTTCAGAATTATAAACTCCAGCCACTGGATCTCTGGCTCTGACATTTAGGTTGTACGAGGGATAAAGGGAGAAACTTGCCCTGTATTGCCAATAAGGAAATAGTTGTAGTAGTAGATGTCTGCCACGACCAATCATTGCTCTTGATGCCACTATAACGCGCTAGTAAGGTTTGAAATTGCTTAGATGTCGGCTGTGTTTCTGCTAACCACATACATAAGGTGGCCCCTCCCACTGAACATCCATATCAGCAACACTGTCATGAAAACGTCAAGAGCCGGAGATCCAATGGCTGGAGTATAGGTCCATGTTGTTATACCAATGCATTCAACTTTGACAACAGATGATCACTACAGCTTGGATTTCTATGTAAATAATTTAACACGTTGCATTCCAACTATTTTTAAACCCTCTGGGCTTTATGGGCCTATTTCAAAACAGTTTATATAATTTTTTAGGAACTTCTCCAAAAAATTATGTTTATTTCATTAATTTGAAAAAAACATCAATTTATTCTTGTATGTTGTAAGCCCTTGTTTCCCTTAACGAGTTTTAGGCATTCTCCCCCTACAGGGAAGAAATTAAACCATACTAATTTACACTTGTTTTTGTATAGATGTCATTGGAGTGGCCCGTGGTCAAAGCATCAGTTTACAAACAAATGTTTAATCTTGATAGTCATATTTACCTTTTTTTTTACAATTAAAATATTTGAAAATAAGAAACACTGCTTCTTACTCCAATGTTGGGGGCCCAAACAAACTTCCAATCAAATCAACTTCCCTGGTAATTTCAAAATTAATTAATTTTTTTAATGTGGATTTTTTCTCAAACTGTTATTGTCTGTCCAGCCTAAGAAACACACTTTGACATTTAACTTCTGAATGTATTACTCCGTGCTGCACATGTAAAAGTACATGCGACCTTAGTCAGCTGTTTATTACAAGCCAATAAATTAATGCACAACTAACATTAAAATCTTTATTTTCCATGTTGTATTAACACAATGGTAGGTCAAAAACTAATTAAATTATAATTCTTAATATTTTTAAAAAATAATTCAAATCCAACATTTAAATTAAAGTAATTGTACTTATGTAAATTTACTATAACTCAAAATAGATATAAGATGGTATCCGTGAATATATTCAATAGTCTTGAAGACGGTATAGAATATCTTCTTGTTTCAAAATTTAAAAATAAATAAATCAGTATTGACTTTGAACCCTCTTGATACTGTCCATAAATATATTAGCATTGACTGGTTAAAAATACCACATTAATTACATACTAATTGGCGTCATACATTGTACTATGTTTTTTATGATAAAAATATCTATCAAAAGTATTAAAATTCCAACTTAAGCTTTAATTTCATTTGGATATGTTTCCACCCATTTTAGTTTTATTTGTTTTCTTTCAATGTTCGCAGCATATTATTTTCTTCTGAAATGAGGACATAGAAATTACTATGCATAGGCCTGAATAGTGGGGGGGAAAAGAATCTTTAGTTTTTTTTTTTTTTTTCCAGCCTCCAAACTATGTACAACATATGTAAACAATTAAAAAAAGGTATTTTTTTTCTGAGGACCAATTTTATTAAAAGAATAATAGTATTCTTTCCTTGGTTATCTGTAGGCTCGGCAGTTGATGCTTTGAAATCTTGTTCACATCACTCGCTTGCTCTATATAATGTGCTAAGCTACCCCTCCACTTAACGTTCAAACCATCACTTTAATAATCAATTTCTCCATCAGTCGCGGCCACAATGTCTTTACTGCACAGTGGATTGAAACTAGAAATAGTTTTCCTAAGACCTGAATTTTTGCTTTCATTAACAATGGTTACAGATGAACCGATAGAGGTTTTCAAAAAAGGGTTTGGTACACGAAGAAAATACCGTTATGAAATTTACGAAAATATACAAAGAAACCTTGTTGCCATTTTTAATGCATTCCGCAGATACCAAAGTATGACAAAAATAATAAAATTTTCCAAGAAAATAAATACAAGTAGAAATGCAGCTCTCTTATAATCTACTACGCTTTGGTACGTTATGCGGGGCGGCGACAAAGCATATTCAGTATGTTCTACTACTCTATACAGGGCAAAGGGTTAAGTGCTGATTGTCTAGAAGTGTGAGCCTTAACCTCCTAGTACCCCAAGGGTCTCCTATGGCATGTAGTGGGATCGCATTACCTTTTACCTACCACTATAATTCATTTTTTCTCTAATGTCAGTTTTTGTATTCGTTTAATGTTATAATGATGTGTTTGTGTATTTTTCTAGATTACAATTAAGCAAGATTCAGATTCCCGAGCAGTAAGTGAGGAAGGTCGCAAGCGTATACCACGCTCAATGATAAGTGGCAGACCATTTATTCGTTTGACTTGTCCACATTGTTATGTGCGATGCATTACATTCAAGGTTTGTATAGTGAAGTATATTTCTTATCCTTTACTTTGTTTTTAAGTTAATGAAATTAGAGAGAAGAGAATCTTTATTGGTAGACAGATAAACTCCATGGTGCAACAGGCTGCTGGCCTCACATCTACATGTGCCATTTACAGAAATGGATGATTATGCAGCCACTATAGGGATGACAAGTGGTCAACATGTTGAGTCCCCAGGTATTATAGCTGCTTTTCTCAACCTGGAACCACTACTAATTGTTGTTGCTTCCCAAATCCCTCATGATTCTGAATAGTTGTCAGGCTCATACTACCCAAAATTCCATGAAAAAATTTCTTCCCCCATAGGGACATGAACCATACCTCTGTATGAAGGTACAATGTCTTAAATCCCGCTAAGCTATGGCGCGAGACTACACTAGACAGATGATAAGTGAAGATTTAAATTAAAATATTTTATACCTCACCTCATATCCAGTTTTCTAATTATACCAGTTTCGAAGCCTGTGCAACTTCATGTTCAGTAATTTCTTGTTGATTAGGAGAACTGCTTGTTCCTCCTGTTGGTGGATCGATTAACCTCCGGATCAAATCAGAATCAGTGGGAATTTCAAAGTTCATAAGTTTTTCTTGTTTAATGTGGATTTTTTCCCCAAACCATGAGTTCTTTTTGTTTTTCTATTTTTGTTTAATTAGATTGGCCAACAAAAAGAAAAATAATTGAAGAAGAAAACAAATCAGGAATTTATCTAATCAAAAGCAGAGATTATGACAAAATGTACATAGGAAAAACAAAAAGAAATTTAAAAACAAGTGTGAAAAAACATTTTAGAAATGTCAAAAATGGTGAAGTGGAAAAGTCAGCAGTAGCTGCTCATGTGTGGTCTGAAAAACATCTGATTTGTACAAAAGCCAGTCTAATTAAACAAATAGAGAAACAAAAAGAATTCACGGTTTGGGGGGGAAAATCCACATTCTAAAAAACAAAAACTTATGAACATCAAAATTCCGATTGTATCTGGAAGTTTATCGGTCCACCAAAAGAGGGAAGAAGAAATATTTCTTCTGATCGGCATAACATCAGTCAACGAGAAATTGCTGAAGCTGCCAAGGCTTTGAAACCACAGTCTAATTAGAAGACTGGATATGAGGTGAGGTATGAAGCATTTTAATTCATCTTAAATTGTGATGTTTTACATTTTAAATTAACACTTTCCAGAATTGGATAGTTTTATTTTTCTTTTGAAAATAAAATTGTGAAATGTTAATTTCTTATTCTTTAATGATTACTAATAAATTTGTGTTACTTCCTATCTATCTTCGGGTTTTTACAGCTGCTGCCGTCTTCCCGTTCCAAACCTCCGAAGCCTACGGTCTTATGCATCTTCGATGCTTAGCCCTCTAGCTTGCATTACTGTCTTCATGTTTTCCTTCCATGTTAACCTTGGTCTCCCTCTTTTCTTCATTCTGTTCGGATGCCATTCATATAGTTGCTTCGGCCATCGCTCGTCTTCCATTCTTAAAACATGTCCTAACTACTTTAATTCCTTCTTCTCAATTCTTTCAATTATGCTTTCTTCTGCTTCCATTATGTTTGTAATTTCCTTATTTGTGACATGTTCTAATTTAGATGTTCTGGCACTTCTTCGTAAATAATCCATTTCAAGAGCTATTAGTCTATTCTTGTAGTACTTATTGATTATCCATACCTCACTTCCATACATTGCAACAGATTCCACCAATGTTTTACCAACAATATATTTTTTTGTGTCTTTCCTTCTTCCTTCCAAGTATTAGGCCAAGGCCTGTTACGATCCTATAGAAAATTTTCCCTTATGGGAAATTCTCGTATAAGACTTGAAAGCATAATAATAGTCCCTTCGATTGGTTGCTGGCCAAAGGAAGGCAAGACCAGTGATGGGGCTGCCATCTTATAGCCTCTGGTCAGGCTTTTCTGGAGAAGAAAAGAAAATAAAGGAAAGACAAAATGGAAAAAAGGAAGGACTCCCTAGCCCTCGGATGCCCTAATAGCGTTGGGATCGAAAAAAACAAGAGTTAACCAAGAGAGGTTAGATAGTAAAGTTAAAAGAGTGCAAAACACAAGTAAGTGGAAGAAATGTTTTGCACAGCTTGGGCACCTTGTGGTCGCCATCCACATATCCCCTAGATGAGGATCCCTGAAATATGCTTATCCCACCATATGGAATTTAACGATATTATTTTGCTACTCAATTCAATTCTATGTTTTATGTTGTGTGTTACTTCCTAATAATATTAATTCACTTGAACAAGTCTTATAATAGCCCATGTATTTTCAGCTTAACTGCTCTTGATATTAATTTACTTTTGAATACATTTTGATTGGCAAAGTAGTCTTAATTGCCAAGTACGATTTTTACATGTCAAATATTTTGTTTTTTTGTTAATAACTAAATCAAAGAGAAATGCTTGTTCCTTGAGCTCCATAAATGATTCAACAATACTGGTTTTAGTTGTTGGGAGTAATTAATAAATCTTCAACATGATTTCCTAATTACTTAAGTATGTTTAAGAATCCTTTGTATGCTATATCAATTATGAAGGTGTGGGTTGTTCATCAGATTTGAAGGTTGGCTTCCATTTTTAGTGACATGTAGAAAATGTCCACTTAAAATTTAATAGATAACATAAAGGCCAGAGGTAGTACACTTGTCCAATGGATCACTCGCAAGTTACAATTTAGCCACCACTGACTTCGCTGAAATGAAATCATCATTTATTGGCATTTAATTAAAAACATAAAGGAAGGGATTTCAAAAATTAAATGAAAATATTCGTGTAGTGTTTAACTTTCACAGGGAAAGAACACTATGAGGTTTAATTTAATTATTCATGTAGTGGTTTGGAAATTATTATGAATAATAAAACTCGGTGAATATCAAATCCGGAGGTTTGGGATTATGCAGACATAAGCTTTCCATTTCCTGAGGTAACATTTTCCAATAAAATCATGGTTTAATGTTATTCTCCCATCTCGTTCTTGGCCTATCTGCTGGGTGCTTTCCCTCTGGGTTTCCCCATTTATGCCATATGTCCTGCCCATTGTAGTCTATGAGACTTAACTATTCTTGTTATATATAATTACTCATAAGCGACCAGCGTCATGGGCTAGTGGTCAGTGTTCCTGACTACTGTTCATGAGGTCCTGGGTTCGATTCCCAGTCAAAAACCATAGGAATTTTTACTTAAAGGGAATTATTCCTTTGGTCCATGGTCTGAAATTTAGGTTGAGTTTAGGTTAAGAACTCTCCTCGTGCTTCATTGTCATTTATCACCAGTCATATTGTTCGGAGCAACGTAACTCTGCCTTCCAGGTGCCCCAACCTAAGAAATTTAGTACAGTTCTGCCAATGCTAGGGGTGAAAGCCAGAAATGTCATAAGACAACCTGGTGGCATTAGACAAAAAAAAAATTCTCTTATAGATTGTGGAGCTCTCTGTTATATAATTTTTTCCTTGCACGTGTCTGTTTCTCTCAAATAAAACTGATGAAAATAATGTTAATAAGACCTTTGATTTTTAGGCTCTATAAAGTAGATTTATGCATCTAGCTTTATAAACTGTAAGGTGGATTCTATAAATACTGATATGTATTAATGTAAATATTCATAAATTAATGAGTCAATTTTTACATCTTACCTCATATTTTATGTTTCTTTGAACACGGGAACTAGTTTTTAACAGAAAACATCTCTCCCATTTTCAATCGACATTATGACTACCGGATTTGCATTGTAATCTCCACCAATGTCATCTGGTGTTGATTTGAAGAACTTCAAGATGAGGTCACATTCATCAGGAATCTCGAAATTCGTAGATCTAAATTTGTTCTGAATATATATCTTCTCCCAAATTGTCAATTCTAAAAGTTTTTTCCAAATGTTTTAAAAGTTGGGCTTCTTTTTCAATTTCACCATTTTTAAAAATCTGCTATTGCAGCACATAATTTATTGGAGAATCATAAAATTGAAAAAGAAGCCCAACTTTTAAAACATTTGGAAAAACTTTTAGAATTGACAATTTGGGAGAAAATATATATTCAGAACATATTTAGATCTATGAATTTAGAGATTCCTGATGAACGTGACCTCATCTCAAAGTTCATCAAATCAACATCAGATGGCAACATTATTGATGGAGATTCCAACGAAAATCCGGTAGTCATAATGTCAGTTGAAAATGTCATACATAGACCCACTTTCAAATAAAATTATCTAAACACTTTAAAAAGTTGAACATTAATGTGGCATTTAAAACTAATAAAACTCTACAAAATATAATAAAAAACAATAAAACCGAAACAAAAAAAAGAAAAATTATCAGGTGTATATAAATTGAAGTGTGGCACATGTGACAATGTCTATATAGGACAAACTGGTAGACCTTTTATCTCTCGGATAAAGGAACACATGAGAGCATATAACAGAAATTTAGAAAATTCAAAATATGCTAACCACCTATTCCAATTTAATCATTGTTTCGATCCAAATTTTGTAATTTTACATATTTGTGATAAGGGTAAGAAGTTAGATCTTTTGAAGGCTGTAGAAATTAATAAATTTAAAAGTAGTAAAAAACTTAAATTCTCAACTTGATTTGAATGAATCCCCTTTGTTAAATTTAAATAAATATTGTTGTATTGTTGCTTAGATCAGTTGGAACACAATTCATAATTTATCATGTCTGAAGAAGGTACAGTGTACCGAAACAGCTGTCACTGAATTATATAATAAATATGAAAATCGAATAAAACTTAAGTTTTATTTTTGTTTAATTAATGAAAATGAGACAGATCCTTCTCTTGAAAACTGGTTCCGTATTTAAAGAAACACAATATGAGGTAAGATGTAAAAAAATGACTGATTAATTTACAAATTAAGAACCCCAATGTTATTTCCCATATATAACTATGAATGTAAATGTTTTTTTACAGGAGTATACTATGCATCTGTATACTTCAAAGCACATAAATATGATGAGGAAGCAGTCGCTGAGACATAAACAAACACTTGCACGTATGCGCATGAACCAGAGGCAGAAGCAAAGACTTGTTGAGGCTTCTGATGAAGTTCATGGCTCTCTTGCTCCACGCACAAACTTCTGTGCTATTTGCAAACTGAATTACAGACAATTGAAAGTGAAACATCAAGGATCTGACTCTCACAGAGTAAGTTCATGTTTTGTTGTTGTTGTTATTATTATTATTATTATTATTATTAGGCTGTTGTACACTTCAGGTCGCAAAAAATTTTCAATTTAATATCTTATTCCACTGATGCACTAAACACTTTTAAACATCTTCCAATGTTGCAACGATCTTTTTTTTATATTTATATATTTACATAAAACATGGTCGTGCTACATTGCTTACTGCTATTTTCCCTCCTCTTCCTATGTTGTTCCAGCGTTGCCACCATCAACAACCCAAAATACTCCAGATGTTGCCAACATCACTTCCACGTTCCCTGGATTTCACCTGCGTTAGAGTAATTGATTTGTGTTACAGTAATTGATTTAGGTTTGGTTAGCTTTTAGGTTCCTTGCTTTTTAAATGTGATTTGATACATAAAATAAATTACCTCTTCATATTTGTTATTCTATGAAAAATTCAAAATATCGGACGGTTACCACGTAAAATCATATTTCCACTAGTTCATTTCGTGTTAATTATACATTTTTAGACAAGTTCTGGGAATTTTGTGTCAATGTTGGTCATATTGATTTCTCATACATATACCGCCAACTGCTGGAGGTTGCATTTATCTACCTGGGATAATTGGAGCACTAGCGCATGCGCACTGCGATTCTATAGAACTTAGAAAAATTTTCGTGCGACCCGAAGTGTAGCATATCCTTATTATTATTATTTGTACACTTTATAATATGTTAATTCTTTTAGGCTATGAAGAAATTCTTGATGCCCTACTGTCGTGTGTGTCGAGTGGGCTTCAAGTCGCCAATGCTCTATGAAAATCACATTTGTTCTTTGGATCATCTAAAGGTATGTGATTTTAAAAAATGGAACTTACAGTAAAGTGAAAAATATCTGCCTGAACCAGGAATCACACCCAAACCTTCAGCTATCTGTGCTCAAAACTCTGACCACCACTGATCTATCCAGACATTTGTTTCCATTTAAGAATCAAATGAATCGTGAATTCTTCTTACCTCATACATCTATATTTTTTTAAACACAGAACTGCGGTTCTGCAGTATCAGGAAATACATCATTCCCATCGTCAGCTGTTTTCACAACTGTCAATTTTTTATTATGCCAGTAATTTTCTAAACTGCCATCTGGCATAATAAAAAATTGAGTCGTGAAAACAGCTGGCAATGAGAATTATGTATTTCCCGATACTGCAGTTCTGTGTTAAAAAAACATAGATGTATGAGGTAACAAGAATTTGATTCTTACCAAGAAAACCTCGTGTAAAAATTTCCAAACTTATATATTAATTTGTATCCATTCAATCAGAAACCTTCTTAATCTTTTTAATTAAATTCTTTTTTATGTATTTAGTTTTTAACATGTTCCAGTCCTGAACAAATTTATTCAGATGCAAGAAAGAAAAGTTAATTAATAAATAAGTTGGAGAAAATGTTTTAACATCTCACCTCATAAAGTTGTGTGTCTTCACGATACCGGTTTCGAAAGTATAGTATAAATTCCAACAGTTGAAATTTCGTTGTTAACATCATCTTCTGAACTGCCATCTTGTGCAGATTTTATGAACTTGGAGATTAAATTATTCTCGTCGGTGATATCGAAATTTATTGCTTTATATTTATTCCCAAATTGTTAATTCTAAAGGTTTCTCCAAATGAGAAACTATGAGCTGCAATTGCCAATTGCTAGAAAATCATAAAACATTTGGAGAAACCTTTAGAATTATCAATTTGGGAAAAGATATACATTCAGAAGAATAAATATAAAGCAATGAATTTAGATATCCCCGACGAGAATAATTTAATCTCAAAGTTCATAAAAATCTACACCAAATGGCAGTTCAGAAGATGATAACGGCGAAATTTCAACAGTTGGAATTTGACTGAAGATTGAAGTAATACTAATACTTTTGAAACCGGTATCGTGAAGACACACAACTTTATGAGATGAGATGTTAAAACATTTTCTCCAACTCGTTTATTAATATAAATACATCATAGTGTTTCTTCCCACTGTAAATTTAATTAAAAAAGAAAAGTTAGTGTTTGTATCGTGTCGCAATTGATGTAATGGACTGCACAGAGTCGGAGGTCTGAGGTTTGATTCCTGGTTCAGATGTTAATTTTTCTTTTCAAAAAATAAAATTCTTTTCACCTATCTTCTTATTTAATAATAATTCAGGGAACCACCTTATAATTTCCCTTATTTTAATCTCTTACTCCCCGAACAGGGAATCATTATTCACAATGCATATGGGTAGTTTCTAATTCAGGTATACATGTTGAATTTTAATACAGCTAGGATCAAAATAAATTACAATATATCCAGCTAAGCTAGTACAATATATTTATAGTAAACCAGAAATCAATCTCTGGACCTTGGCTCAGTAATGAGTTCCTTCATGTCTTCTTAATGTAGAAGCCATTCACTGTGTATGTGAATAATGATTCATTGCATTTGAATGTGGGACCAAAAGAGTAAGGTAAAGGGAGGATTTATTCTTGGATGGGAACGAGGCCTGAATTAGCTCAGTGGTCAGAGCATCAGAAGCTGGAGGTTCCGGATTCGATTCCCAGTTCAGGCAAAAAAAAGTTTTTTTTTTTCTTTCCATTGATTACAATAATTTAGTTGTGTTAACTCATAGCAAAGAAAATCAAAATGAAAGATTTCATCACTCATCGGCATAACAATCACATCAAAGCTTTCATCCACAAATATATTTATTATTTTTACATACTCGCTGACCTACGAGACAAAGCATTGCAGGTGTAGGACAGATTGTTTTTGTTTTGATGTTATATTTAAAATATTCCAGTCCTGGACAGATTTTTTTTTTATTTTTGTTATTTTGAAGTAAGTCTTGCCAAGCCTCAGAGACTGACTATGTCGAGAGGAGCATGGATATTGTGAGAATAAATAAAATGATTCAATGTTAATATTATTCGTTTTTAAACATCTTAATGATGGACAAATTATATTTGAATAGAAAAAATACATGCCTAGACGGCTCGTGGCATTTGGGGTTAGGGAATGAACTATAGAAAAATACGCATTTAGATTGGAGGCCTAGGTAGCTCAGATGGAAGAGCATTGACAGAGTGTCAAAGGTCCTGGGTTCAAACCCCAGTCTAGGTGTATATTTATCTTTTCAAATATAATTTGTCCATCATTAAGATGTTTAAAAACGAATAATATTAACATTGAAAGAAGCACTACTGGCTTTATAAGTAATGTTTAAATTCCCAATAAACAGTATTCTTAATAAAGAAGCCGCCATTTGCAAAAATTGTTGCATTTGGGGTTAGGGAATTAACTATGTGTAAGAGAAAAATGCGTGTTTAGATTGGAGGCCTAGGTAGCTGAGATGGAATAGCATTGACATAGAGAGTCAAAGGTCCTGGGTTCAAACCCCAGTCTAGGCGTATATTTTTCTTTTCAAATATAAATTAAATAATTGTCTATAAGAGTCCATATTTTAAAGGGATCCCCCCATTATTTGCCAGAAGCCAACAGATGAGAAAACAAAATATAAGATGTATTTTACTGAAATTAAAATTAGAAGACAGGATATGAGGCGAACTTTATTTTAAATTAAACCTCATAGTGATATTTTCTGTATTTTACTGATTTAGTTTGTTGATAAATTTATCTCGTAGTGTTACTTCCTATCAATTTTGTTTAATGTTGAAATTCCTTAATTTGTTTAAAGAGAGAAGCAAGATTAGAAGAGCGCATGATGCGTCTGCGTGATCGAGACCGTGATGATGACGGCAGTGGAATGGATGAAAAGGAACTGGATATGGATAATTACATGATCCTGGATTCTGTTGGAAATGTTGATGGTTTGTATTTTTTTTATCTTTTCCATTATGGGTCTCTAGCCTAACCTTTTTTTAATGATAGGCATCCCAACCTAGAGCCTTATTCTTCCATATTTTCACTTCCAGCTGCTGTAGATATTTTTCCATATATTCAATCATCTTGGTGTCTGTCTTATTCTATCCTTTTTTTCTCTCTCTCTCTCTCCCCACAATCCTCTTTACTATCCTCCGATCAATTAATTTGTGGATTATGCTGTAATATCTAGCTTATTGGCTTATTCATGATTTCATGTTATTCCTCATTTACGAAATTTTTTTATTCGCAAATTAATGAGTCATTTTTTACATCTTACCTCATATTTCATGTTTTCTTTAAACACAGGAACTGGTTTTCAAGAGAAAAATCTCCCATTTTTTATTACCTGCATATTGTAAATTTTATGCATTTTAGATTTGAAATAATACCTACAGGTTCAATAGTGCCAGTGAGTAAGTAAGAAAGATTTTAAATAATAAATACTTAAACCAGTTTAATTAAATTTACAGTGGGAGGAAACACATCTCATCTCACAATGTTGCGTGTCTTCACGATACCGGTTTCAAAAGTGTAGTATTACGTCAGTCAAATTCCAACTTTTTAATAAAAACATCAAAAGAAGCCGTACTGACTTTATAATGTAATGTAAAATTCCCAAATAAATGTCTTCTTAATAAAGAAGCCACCATTTGCAAAATAGAAGCAAAAGTTTCATAGCATATGGTGTGCATGAATTAACAGCTTATAAAACAAAAATTTTCATTTAGATTGGAACTCGTCCAGATAGCTCAGTCGGTAGAGCACTTGGCCTAGAAAGCCAAAGGTCCTGGGTTCGAGTCCCAGTCTGAGCATATAATTTTTCTATATGATAAGCTACATTGTTAATTTTATATATTAAATAAAAGGGTAGTCTTTCCTCTACAAAATCATATTGTTTAATCATTTATTTAGTGAATCTTTTCCGAAAAATAAGAATTAGTTTTGATAAAGAAATCATGCAGGCAGTGCATGTCACTCTGCTGATGGGTTAAAGTTCCTTGACATGTCTTACGGGATGGGAAAAACCATCGCCCATGAAATTTTGTTCCAAGTGAGGATAGAACTGAGACTGCTACATATGGGGCAATACTGTTGCACCAAGTCCACAGTGGTGGATAAGTTAAAGAAACTAGGCAATTTAACTATGTACCTAAGAATATCGGTAGATGTTAGAGGAAGAAATATGTTGGTAGCATGAGATGTGTGGAAGAAAATCTAGTAAGAATCAAATCAAAATGGTTGGTAACCTGTGGCTAATTGTAACATGCATATGAAACCATTTGCGCTAGAATAGCCTAATTTACCATGTTCATGGTGCATGATACCACTTTCATATAGCTTATTGTCTCCAGTGTTGACGTGAGAATTAACATATTGTTTCAGACACTGGTGATGAGGGTGACGATGATGATGAAGGTAAACATAAGGACAAGAAAGATGGCGAAGAAAAGAAGAAGACTGAACATAATCTTGGTAAGCTGAAAATTTATATTTTTATTTTAAACCAATTTCAGTTCCTTGCTCCATCCTTGGATTTGTATTTTTAATTCATTAACATGATAAAAATATAATTTCAAATTAATTTTAGGAAGTGATATTTTGAGGTTATTTTAATTATATTATTTTTGATCTGATCATCTTACCTCAATATTAATGTTGATTTGTTCTTGAACATGTTTCAAAACAATTCTGTTTTATCGTCAGCTTGTTCAGACTGATTTTATTTATGTTGGGTACATAATAAATTCCAAAAGATATTTGAGAAGTTTAATATTAAATTAGCACCAAAAAATAACTACAGTTTAAATAAACTAATAAAAATAAAAAGTCAGGAATATATCAAATTGAATGCATGGGTTGTGAAAAGATATATATAGGAAAAACAAAAATTAGAACCAAAGAACACATAAGACATATTAAAAATGGGGAAATAGAAAAATCTGCAGTTGCTGCTCATGTTTGGTCTGAAAAACATAATATAAATTCAGACACTAAATTATTAAAACAGTTAGAAAATACAAAAGAGAGCTGACTATTTGGAAAAAGATTATATTCAGAAGAACAAAAACAGAGATATGAATTTTGATATACCGATGGAGCGTGACCTTGTTTGGAGGTTCTTTGGCCAACCACAGAATGGAGCTGACATCCAGGGTGTGCAACATAAATAAAAACTAGTCTGGACAAGCTGATGATAAAACAGAATTGTTTTGAAACGTGTTCAAGAACAAATCAACATTAATATTGAGGTAAGATGATCAGACCAAAAATAATTTCAAATATTAAGTTTTCAAAAAATTGCTATTTTTAAATACCCATTCAGCTGGATACAGCAAGTAGATAGAAATGCCCATTCAGTCTAGGTGGACTAGTGCCATGCTCAATTCTGTTTCCAGGGTAAGCAGGTTTAAACCCAACTGGGTCGGCATGCAAGTCCTGAGTATGAATTCATTGAGAAAGGAAATAACTGAATAAATATGAGCCCCAGTCTGAGTGTATAATTTTTCTCTTCAAATATGATTTAGCCATCATTGAGATGTATAAAATGAATAATAAAAACATTAGCTTTATAATGTAATGTAAAATTACCTAATAAATTTAAATTCTTAATAAAGAAGCCACCATTTGCAACATAGAAGCAAAGGTTTCATAGCATTTGGTGTGCAGGAATTAACAGTGTATATAAGAGAAAGATTTGCATTTAGAGTGGAACTTGCTCAGGTAGCTCAGTCGGTAGAGTACTGGCCTAGAAAGCCAAAGGTCTTGGATTCTAACCACAGTCTGAGTGTATAATTTATCTCTTCGAATACTTTTTATCCATCATTGAGATGTATGGAATGAATAATAAAAACATCAAAAGTCACCATTTACAAGATAGCATTTGGTGTCCAGGAATTAATAGCGTATATAAGAAAAAGATTTCCGTTTAGATTTTAACTTGCTCAGATGGCTTAGTTGGTAGAGTATTGGTCTAGAAAGCCAAAGGTTCTGGATTCAAACTCAAGTTCTGAGCATATATTTTTCTCTTCAAATATGAATAAATATAATTTGTCCTTCATTGAGAAGTATTAAATTAATAATAAAAACATTGAAAGATGCCTTACTGGCTTTATAAGATAATGTTTAAATTCCCAATAAATGTCTTCTTAAATAAGAAGCACCATTTGCGTGATCGAGCAAAGATATCGTAGCGTTTGACGCTTGGGAACTAACAATATATAAGAAAAAAATTGTGTTTAGATTGGAGTGTTCAGGTTGTTCAGCTGGTAGAGCATTGGCATAGAAAGCTGGAGGTCCTGGGTTCAAACCCCAGTTTTGGCATATAATTTTTCTTTTCAATTTCTTTCAATGAAACTATTAAATTAATAATAAAAACTCTTGATTTCAGTTGGTTTCGTCCCCTCTGATGGCAAAGGTTTTTTTAAAAATGGCCAGGTTTAGAGGTTTAATTTTATTATTTTATTTCTGACTTGAGTGATTATTGACTCAGTGTCCTTTGCTGTTGATTAAATATAAAAATTTCCAAAAATTACACGATAGTGTCACTTTCCGTTAATTTTGATGTCTATATTTTGTTTGAATAGGCTCTGAATACATAAAGAAGGTCGAAGTATTGTTCTGTGAACTATGTCGTCTTTACTTACCCCGTTTGGATCAGCCAGAAAGAGCTCTGTCAATCCATTGCCGAACTAGAAACCATCTACAGCGCTATGTGCGCTACAGAGATGATAGAGCACTGAGGAGCAAAGCTGAAAAAATTCATCGCAAGGAGAAGGAAAATGCTGCAAAAGAAGCCGAAGCTTTGAAAAAAGATTCAAAATCAGACGAACAAAATGAGGTAATTACATCACCTGTGCTATCTTACCACAAATAAATTGACATTAAATTGAGGTAAGATAGTACAAACTCAAAAAACTTGATGCATATTAATTTAATCTTAAATTAAACCTTCATAGAAGTTCAAAATAACCTAGTTTCTTCTTCTTCTCTCTCTCTCTCTTTTTTTTTTTTAAGGTCAATAAACATGGCCCTTTCTAGCAGAATTGTTTTTCTTTTCCAAGTCCAGTTGCAATACATGTATTCACATATCACCTAAAAGTCTGTGGGGCGGGGGTGTCTCCTCAAGATCTAAGTAGAGTTTCAGTAGATGTTCCAACTATATTAGAATCAATCATTTACATTCTGTCTCTACTTTATGAGTTGAAAATGGGCACATTGATTGATATGTCTCTTCCAAATTTTTTTTTAATTTTCTCTATTTTTTCTTATTTGTCTGTATATTCCCATTTATTTAAAACTGTTCCTAGATACGTAAATTTTTCCACTTTTTGTAAAATAGCGGACATGTCATAGTGTAGTGGTTAAAGCAGTGCGCTACAAACCCCAGAACGTTGAGGGTTTGAGTCCCGGTGGGGTCAGGATTTTTAAACTGACCCAAACCTTCTGGTGGCACCATGGGCATGGGATCGACTCAGGCTGTAACAGAAATGAGTACCAGACACTTGTTCTGGGGGTAAAGGTGGCCATCACACAGGGCTAACATCAAGTGCCGCTTGTCTAGAAAAAGTGGGAGCCTTAACCTCCTACTACCCCTAGGGTCTCCTATGACATGTAGCAGGATCACTAATGCCTAACAACTAATAGTCCAATCATCATTGTGGTTTCTAGATATTTTTACAACGGCTTGTTTTCTCAGTTCTAATTTTACCGAAGTATCAAACTTAAACTGGTTTAATTTAAATATTGACTTTGGAGAAAGTGTCCTTTATTCCAAATCGTATCCTTTTATCTTGGTTGGGTCGGTTCCTTTTATGACAATCCGGCTGATTTCCATGAAGCTTCTCAGTAAGATGAATGTCTCCTGGAAGCAGTACGAGCGCTTCGCAGGACAAGGTTGGTGGAAGGGCTTCTTCCGCTCTTCAAGCCCTACAAGTTTAGGTGTGCTATTCCTTGTTGCCCTGTTGATCGTTGAAGACTTGACGAAGATATGGCCACCCAATATGGATACAGACGCCATTCCCTCGTGAGCTATACTTAGTTCCTCTCGCCTCTTACCAACCAGCAAGATTAACCTAAGTCAATCTTCTCCAGTAGGGTCGTCTGGTTCATCGGGTACTAAGCCCCCCCCCTCCCACGAAAGACCTAATTGGTCATCTGTGTGCTAATTAGTTTATATTACTTTTCAGAAAAAGGATGATGCAGCAAGTTCACAAGAAAATGATACAAGAAAGGAGTCTGCTGAAGGAGATAATGAGGCAAGCAACAAAAAGAATGTTAATGGAGCAAAGGAAGGTGATGCTTCTGCAGATAATGCAGGGGATGGAGCAGGAGAAGGAGATGGCGATATGGATCAGGATTTGGAGAGTGGCATGGATGACAAGTTATGGGCTGATGTTGATAAAGATCTCGGAGAGCTGCTGCGTGAAGTTGAACCAGGAAACAAATCTTCAGATGAGGATGATGATTCACGAGCAGAAGGAGGAAGATACGACAGATTCCGATATAGCGAGAAAGGAAGTTCAGCTAATGCAGATCCACCTTCTGAAGGAGATAATGTGAAAACAGTTGCAGAAGCAGATGAAGGGGTGCCAAAGTCTGATGCACCAAAGAGCACTAAGGAGACAGCAGATGGAAAACCTGCAAGTGAAGAAAAGAAACAGCCTCCAAATGATTCTACAGCAGTTACTGCAAGTGACTGAAATTTTATTTTGTTTTACTTTATTTTATTGTATTAGTTTGTTTCAATCAGTTTAGGTACATTGGCTAGTTATATAACATGATGTTCTTTATTTTTTATTATTATTATTTCCTTATCTTAGAATTACAGGCATAATGATATAACTTTCTCATACATATATAAAGGTAGCACAGTGAATATGTAAAAGTATTAATAAAATTAGAGGAACAGAGCTCATTTCTATGTGTCATTGTTAATCAGAGTCAGGAATGCTGTTAAGTGCTGATCACACCTTTTTAATCATTATGTGTTTTACTAAATCAGAGAAAAATGTTCTTTCCTTAATGTGCACGCATAAATGTATTTAATTGATAGGGCCCAGATTTTTATGCGCTACTGTTTATTTTGTATCTACTAGTGAAAAAATGTAACTTACAGAAAAATAAAAATTGACACTTGCCCATTGCAGGTAAACATTGCATTTTACTCGCTGCTCCAGCATTGTTATATGTTAAGGTGTAGGCACTTACAGTAAGACTGGATGTGGTGGCTTGATGGTTTGTGTTTCCAGATTAATGTATATAATTTCTTCTCTGGAGTCCTACTAGCTAACCCGCCTTTTCATTCTCTCCCCTACAGCAGGTTGTTCATCTCAACATATAACAGTATAATAATGAAGATATTTGGTCTGTATATTCTTACCTCTTATGGTTGTTTTAGTTGATCGTATGTTTCAAGGCTTCTGAGCCCCGTCGTCAGCGATTATGGACATATTTTTCTCAAAGTTGTCTGTCCTGATTCTTGACTCAGGGCCGACAACTTGAGAAAAATCAGTCTCTAATCGCTGATGATGGGGCTCAGAAGCCTTGAAACATGTTCAACAAAACAACCATAAATGTTAAGAATATACAGGCCAAATATCTTCATTATTAAATAAACCTCTGAATGTTATTTCCTATTGTATTTTAAAATATCACCACCTTTTTCTAACTTACCATTCAATGCAAACATAATCAGTGTAGAACATTATATTAACAAAGAGGACAGAATATGTCATAATCTCTCTACTTCCCAGACACTACACGCAAGTTGTAAGTGTACTGAATTATTTGTGAGATAAAATTTTATGTTCTAATAAGAGGAAAATACTAAAACATTTATGGGGAAAATGTTGCAATATTTATTTACATCCTGCTTTTTAAAATCAAGTTTTTCTTATGTGAAATAAAACATTTTGTCAGACTCAGTCAGTAAATTGATCTTTGTTTTAGAAATGTAATATCGCACCTTGGAAACAGTGAAAAAATGTTATGAATTCAGTTAAGATTGTTATTTGTTAGAAAAAAAAGGATTAATTATAATGGGTCAGTTATTTTGACTCTTCTCATATTTTTTTTTATATTCTGCAGAATAATTTCGTAGCATCCATGCGACGTCAACTATGGTCTGCAAAATATCAAAAAAAAAAGTGAGGTTAATTAAAATAACTAACTCACAATAATTAAAAGAAACCCCATAGTGTTATTTCCTTCAAATATTAAACAAGTTTGTTTCTGTATGTCCACGAGTCATGTGCAAGAAAATGTACAATTGTGTCCACATCAAAAATTGAATTTACTATATATTTTTTAAAACTTTAATTCTGAATAACTCTGACCTAAACTTCTTACACTTGTGGCAGTCTTCTTCCCAAGATCTTATATTAGTGGTGAAAATTACATAGAAATCTGGGCACTATTCATTATTTTGTATGAAAGTATTCATACAGAGAATTGGATGCCATATGCAATGTCTAAACTTATTTAGAAGTTGAAGGATGAAAATAATCTTTCATGTAATGTCAGTGAAATTACGAGAGTATCTACTGAAATTTAATAGGATTGTGTTTAATGAAGAAAAATATAAAACAGTTTAGAAAGAGAGAAGCAAACATCTTATTTGTTGGAAATTAAAAAAGGAAAGTTTCCATTTAATTTGATCTGTTTTATATTTATCTTCATATCCTTTCAGACGTAGATAGTCTTTCATATTTTATTGGTGAAATATAAATTTTGTCTTTCTTTTCATTACAGTATGTGTGTTTAATTATTGTGTACTATTCTTGAGTGAATAAACATATGTGTTTATAATAGAAATGTATCTGTCAGGAATTGTCTTTTTTTCACAATTTGCAACTGAACCTGTCATTTTCCCTCGTAATCACCTACCTGTCCCCTCCACTTCACTACATTCTATTCTTCTTTCAACGTGTTTCATAACTTGTTCCTCGCATCTATATTTCAGCTAACTTCTCTCTCTCTTCCCTTCTATTCTATATACTAGTACCGCTTAGCTATATGAATGATTTGTATTACACATCCAAGTTAACTGTTCACGGGCGGAGGGGAAGAGTTTTAGCGCTAGTGTCGCCGACCAACTGAATCTGAGGAAGGGATGTAGGAGAAAACTGTACATCTGATCACGTATTGAAATTTTTCAACTTCAAATGTGGGGGGAGAATCTCTAAACACGTGTGAAAGTTCTTAACATGGTTGTCAAATTAGTCATTTAAGCATGGAACGCTCAAGCGGTCGGATCATTTAAAATCACAGTATTTGTCGTCTCTCTTTTACCAGCCTCACAATAAATCACAAGTGGCAACATGCAATGAGAAGGGCAAGGAAGGGACAGCTCATTCCTAGACGTAACCCTAAAAGTAACAGAGTTGTAAAGTTAGTCATTCTGCCACTGACCGTGCAGAACGACGGATCATTAAAATACATAGTATTTGTCAGCTCTCTACCTGCCAATCAAACAACAATACAAAGGACTGGAATTGGCAACATAGTAAGGAATAGAAAGAGAAAGGCAGTTTGTTAACATATTTTCCGCCTGCACAAAACACTTGGATGGGTAATACAAAGGATAGACTATTTTAGCACTGGTGTCTTTAAAATAGTGTGAAGTCCTATGCCACATTCTAAAACTGTATGAGCTTGAGATATGGCAACACTTATACTTAACACATGTAGCAAGTTTCTTATAGAAAGATCTGTTCTACGCTATTTCTCATGCTTGGAGTTGTTTTTCCATTTTATGTGAAATTGTGGCAGTAAAGTGGAGTAGTAGTAGTATTCAAATGTTCTGAAGCTCTTGATTTGTCGTAATTAGCTTGCGGGCTTCCCAATAATATTCAGCAATTTGGAATGGTGTTCCAACTATTTTCTGAAGATCAGCGCAGAACATCAAGTTCATTATCGTATTTGTGTCCTTGCATACTATGCAGTGTGGAGAGTCTAGTAGCTTAATTTTATGTAGATGTGCTGCCAAGCAATCATGACCAGTTTCAAGACAAAATGATGCAACTGCAATTGATCGGGGGATGTTTGGTATTGTATCTGGTTCTAGTAATGTCTTCCATATCTTGGTTTCACATTGGATTTTGTTTTGTTTGGCTATATGGGATTTTATTTTCATTTTGGTGTAGAGTTGCACTGATATGTAAGATAGGTAATTGATCTTACTCTGTTGGATGAGTGTAAGCATATCAGCCTTCCATGCCACAATGTGCTGGAATCCATTGTAGAAAATGTTTTAAAAGCAAAAAAAAAAATGTTAAATAGAGATACAACCACCTCACTAAGCTTTAGGCAAAACTAGTTCTCTCTAACAATTTATTTTCAGAAGTAACATTTTGAGACATTTAATAAGTTTTTTCTAAGAATCAAATGAATTATGAATTCTTCTATGTTTCTTAAACACAGCACTGCAGTATCGGAAAACAATCTTCCCCATCGTCAGCTGTTTTCACGACTGTCAATTTTTTCTTTTGTCAGTACTTATCTAAACTGCCATCTGGTGTACTTTTGAAGGAATAATTTTCCAAACTGCCACCTGGTGTATTCTTTAAGAACTTTGTAATCAAGCTTGGTTTGTCCGGAATCTCGAAGTTCATGGTTCTAGTATGGTTTTTTTTTAATATATATCTTTTCCCAAACTGTTAAATCTGAAGGTTTAGATGGATGTTTCCAAAAGTTTTGCTTATGTTTAAATTCTATGGTTCTCTAATAAACCATGTGCTGCTATAGCTGATTTTTCAATTTCTCCATTTTTAATGTTTCTAAAGTGTTCTTTTTTACAAGTTTCCAAGTTCCTCTTTGTTTTTCCTATATATATCCTATTGCAATCTTAGCAATCAATTTGATAAATTCCAGATTTTTTGTTGTCTGGTGGGGGGGGTTAACTTTTACGTAAAAACAGCATTTCCGCAGTCTGTATCCTGCTTTTATCCCTTGATTTCATTATCCAATTTTCACTCCCATACAACAACAAAGGAACAGCCATTGTTTTATATAATTTAAGTTTCCGTCCAGCTTTCTCCTTCGCTTTTTAGTAATAGAAAATTCATCTGGCCGCCTTACAAGGGCTGCGCAGTTATAGTTGGGTGGTGGGATTGCCACCTTACAGCCTCCCAACTTCAGCTTTGTTTTTAGGGTGCCTTCCCTTAGGTAGATTGCCTTCTCTTCGGCTCTGAGCTCTACCTGCCCATTATAGCCGTCCAATCTGGAACAGACGCTATGCTGATTTTGGTTCACCCCAGGTATTTCATTTCCCTGGTACCACCTATATTTAGGAGACATTCCCCTATCCACCACCTGGGGAGGCGCCTGATGAGGGATCAGCAACCCCTCACGGATGGTACTAAATATGGAAGTTAAATTTACTAGAATTCATAATATGATAAAATAGAAAACCTTATACAAATCCTATTAAAATAAACACATTTTAAAACAAATTATATGAGGGGTCACTGTGACCCCACAATCAGGAATATTGATGCAAAGTTTAACCGTCAGGTTCCAGGGTTAAGACCATATGCTAAAGATATAATAGGGGAATATCAAGGAGGATTTAGAACTGAAGATCTACAATTGATCAAATATTTAAATAAGACGAATTCATGTTTGTATTGGAGTACAATAAACTAGTTGTAACCGTTTAGTAGTAGGCACCACATGTGGTGGTTACGTCACCCATTGAGAGAAAGTAGGTATAGGAAGGAAGGAGAAATGAACCCCTAGGCCTCGAGTACTCTAATACCATCAGGGTCGAAAGAAACAAGAGGTCAGTCAAGGGAGACTGGATAGAAAAGTTGAAAGAGGGAATTGGTATGGGGAGGAGATTGGTATTTAGAAACCAATAATTTACTTTCACCCAATCAAGCTGGATTTAGAGAATTACAATCAACAAATTGTACACCTAAGTCAAGCTATTAAAGACAGTTTCAACAGAAAAGAAGACACTCTGGCAATGTTCGTTGATTTCCAAGGAGCATATGACTCTATTTGGAGATATAAATTATTAGAAAAAATGCAGACTTTAGGCATTCAAGGGAATATGCTACTCTGGATCAGCAATTTTCTCATCCAACGGTTCATCGCTACAAAGTATAATAATCACCTCTCTAAATACCAACAAACACATCGAGGTTTACCACAGGGTTCTGTACTCAGTACCATTCTCTTCAATATCTACATTAATGATCTACCTAAGCATATAGAAAAGCTCGAAACGAAAACCCTACTTTTTGCTGATGATGTTGTAATATGGGTCTCCAAACCGAAAAACCAAAGTCAACAATTAATAACCATAGCCCAACAATCACTAATACAGTTAGAGAATTGGACATCCCAGAACTTAATGAAGATAAATATACAGAAAACAAATTATCAACTATTTACATTAAGAAAGAAACCACTACCCATCACTCTGAAATTGGAGGGTGAATTATTAACTCAAACACATGAAGCAAAATATTTAGGAATAACTCTGGACACAAAATTAACATGGAAGAAAACACATGGAGAATATATGTACAAAAGATAGAAACAAGGTTACCATTATTAAAACGATTAGCAGGGAAAAAGTGGGGTTGCAACACACAAACCCTAAACACCTTCTACCAAATGTACATAAAACCTGTACTTCAATATTGTGAAGAAATCCTAGTAACTACTAAAGTGGAAAAACTTAATAAATTGCAGAACCAAATCCTCTGTCTGATAACAGGAGCCGTTAAAACAACACCAATCACTGCCATGCAAATCTTAACAAATAACCCAAACATAGCATCTGAAATTGAGAAAACAGCAGTCACACAGTATGAAAAATTTTTAAGGCTACCCCATAATAACTGGACCCAAAGAAAACCACAAGTATGTTTAAAATCTCAGCAAAGCTTCCTAAGCATTGTACAAGAAATCAAACAGAAATTGCAACTTCCACATTCAAAAGAAAATATGCAGTATGTAGAAAAGATATACCCTCTAGAATTTTTGGATAACGTAATTATAACCTTCATTGTACAGATAGACATACAAGAAATCTGAAACTCCTCCATTTATAGTTTTAAGACATAATTGTCTACGGGAAATGATATATCTAAGATACCCAGCTCCTGATTTGTGGATAGATATTTTTACAGATGGCTCCAGCCTACCAAATGATGGTGGCACTGCGTTGCTGGTGCAGTATGTCCACTTTTTTCCTTTTATCGTTAAACACTCTATAACACAAATTCAACAACTTTTGATGGCGGAAATTTCTTAGCAATTTTCTTAAGTGTTACAAAATTTGTTTATATCACATCTCAAAAATTTTACAAAAGTTGTAATTTCTATTGTGACTCCATAAAGCAGCCATTTCTGGCTATTATAAATTACGAGACACATATTCACCCAAAAGCACATCTAAATTATCGAATGTCACAAAATGATAAAACATTTTATCCCGTCTACATAAAAAAGTTGTACTTCAATGCGATTCCGGCCCATTGTGGTATGTGACAGGCAATGAAATAGCCGATTTTCTAGCCATAGTAAGGGTTAGCAAAATTGGTTCAAACCCAACTTCTGACTCCAGTTTTCCGTTCACTCTATCAAATAGAATTATCTCAAATAAATACATCAATAAACGTTAGAGATTAAAGAATACACCACCAAAAGATTCTTGGAAAGATTATGGGAAATCACCACATCTAAAGCTTATGACATTACTACATTACAAAGAAAATCTGCTAGTTAGCAATCATGTCAGATATTTTTCGTGCTAACGGGGAAATGAAGTTGCTGCTTGAATAAACACCTACACAGAATGGTCTATAATCAGATTCACTTCTTAAATGCCCTCACCCTTTTTGCATATTTGTCAATGAAGATAATGGAAAGATACCACCTCTCTCCGTTGTCCAGCTGGTTTGTCGAAGAGAACCTAGCCTTTCTGCTAAATATTGGAGTGCAAAAGATCGAGAGAGTAATGATTTCATTATCAAGTGCTCGACATTAGATACCAACCAACCATAAGACGAATTCAAGAAAAATGCTAGGAACACGCACCTGTTAATTGATTTTCAAACAGCCTATGACAGTGTGTGGAAAAATAAAAATGAAGTATGGACCAGCCAAGTTTCCCTAGGAAACCAGTTATGCTGTACAGAGTACTCAATAGGGATGTAAATACAACAGTAAGGATAGGCAGGAATCTATCAAAAGATTTTAAATTGAACAAGGGTCTGAAACAAGGAGATGCGATGGCACCAATGTTATTTTACATTATACTTTAAATAACAATTGGGAAGGCCTCCATTCGAACTAACGAAACAATATTTTGATGTGACATTTTAAATTTAACATTTTCAATTGCTGGACTTTTATGATTTAATAAATTATGGGGTCATTCCATCTCAAGTGGTCTAATTTTTAAAGTCATCCATGCTGACCATCACCAATTTTCCTGAAACTAGTTGTGGCTTTAGGTCCACCCTAAAAATTAACCTCTGCAAAATTTCCAATCATAATATCAACTGTGTTGGAAACTAAGGCCTTCCTTTTGGAGGATTTTTTGATAAATCTGCGGAGAAACCGAATAAAAGTCAATATTTGACTTTGTTACTGCAAGGCAAAAGCAAATAGTAACCTCTTACTCCAATGTCTTGCACAACTTTTGATCCTAAATCAGAAAATTGCAGTCTGATGCCCAAGGGCCTCCTGAGGCCTGTAGTGGGATTACTTTACTTTACTTTTGACAGCAAATTCACTTTAGGGTCAAATATCTGAAGCACTGAAAACAGAGGGAAGCCAATTCTTGGTAAATAGGTTAGAGGTATATGAGACAGTGTTCTGCCCAACTATCTTTATTCATAACCACTTATCAAGGATTAAGTAAAGTAAAGTAAGCTTACTCACTGGCATTATGAAGTCTGTAGGTTCATGGCAGTGCAGACATAAGCTATCCAAACATCCCTATCCTGAGCTAATATTTTCCAATTATTCCCTGTATAATCTACTTCCCTCAATTCATAGTTAATGTTATTCTCCCATCTCATTCTTGATCTACCAACTGGATGTTTTCCCTCTGGTTTTCCTACAAAAAGCTTCCATGCACATCTTTCATTCCCCATTTGTGCCACATGTCCTGCCTACAGCAGTCTACGAGACTTAACTGTTCTTATTATATCTGGCTTCCTATAAAGACCATGTAGTTTATTGTTAAGTAATCTTCTCCATTCACCTGTCTGTTCATCTCTCTTTGGTCCAAATATTTTCCTACGAACTTTATTCACAAATACTTGTAATCTCCTTTCTTCTCTTAAAGTAAGAGTCCATATTTTGCATCCATATAATATAACAGATAGAATAATAGTTTTATATATTTTCAATTTAACGTTTTTTGAAAGGAGTTGGGACATCAAGAGACTGTGTAATGCATAATATCACGCATTTCCAGAATTGAGCCTATGTTTAATTTAATGAAGAAGTAGAAGCAGATAGAATAGTTCAAGAAGAATGTTATGAAAATGGCCACACAGCAGCTGGAACTCAAGAAAATCACCATTTTTTGCCTATTGATTCCAAGCATATTCAGGTTAGTCGGGCCTCAAATGACACAATCCCTTTTATTGCGTCAATTGATCAATCAATTGAAGCAGTTCCTTTTACACCAGTTCTGAATCTAACATGATGTATAGATAAATTTCATTTACACTTTTGGTCCAGCTCGCTCATTTTACTGGCCAGAGAGAGAGAAGACAAATACTCGGTCTCTGAACAGCACATCATCATGAATATTCTGGCTCCTTCAGCAACCAGAACAGGATGACAGTATAATTTCCCAGATGTTTTATTGTAAACATTGAAGAAAAATTCAAGCCTCAGAAGCATTGATTATGAATAGAATGGGCTTAGGAACCAAATTAAAGAGACCAGACAGAGGCTTTGGAATCTAGATAAAGAAACCAACAATATGCTTGGAAACCAAGTAAAGATACTCAGCTAGGATTTGGAACCTGGACAAAGAAACCAACTATCAGGCTTGGGATCCAAGATAAAGAAACCCATCTGAGGCTTTGGAACCTACAGAGTGATTCAGAAATATGGCTATTCATTTGATCGCATTTTGTGTCGAAATTATTATTATTAAAGGAAATATGATGTTCTGATTGGAAAGGGAATCCTTCAAATTACAACAATAGAACAAAACAAAACAAATCACTGCTCATGTGCAGCTTGGCGGGTTGATTTTTGTGGCCTAGTGTCGAATGCCTCCACAATTCTCTTTGTTGTTTCTGCATCCGTGCTAATGCGAGGCCTTCCAGGAGGTTTGATATTCTGTATTCTTCTTGTTTCCAGCAGTCGTTTTCTCCACTTCCCCACAGTCGACAACTGCAATGCCACGTTAAACTCACATCTTGCCCGTCTTGCAGCCTCACGATCATTAGCATACGTTATTGCCCATGCAGTAATTGTAATTTGTTGTTTCATATTCAATGCCATTTTGACTAATGATATAAGTTCTACACTGTTTTATTTTATTCCATTGTTGTAATTTGAATAATTGCCTTTCCAATGGTAATTTCATATTTCCTGTAATGGTAATATTTTCATCACACAACGCGATCAAACGTATAGCCATATTTATGATTCACCCCGTAGACAAAGAAACCATTACTTAAGCTTGGGAACCAAGATAAACAAACCCAAATAAGGCTTTGGAACCTAGACAAAAAAACTAACAATGAGGCTTGGGAACCTTGGTAAAGTAACCGACCCATGGCTATCGGGTGTGGCCCCTTGGCGATGGGGATACTGATTCTTAAGAACAAACTTGTAAAGGTGGCATAGCCACCATGGACCAATGCAATTCTGAGATATGGATGGTTTCCAGCCAGGCTTATAACCTTAAATATAGAGCTTTAATACCACTGAGTTTCAGTAAAGTAAAAGTAAAGTGATCCCACAACAGACCCGGAGGCCCTTGGGGTAGTAGGAGGTTAGGGCTCTCACTTTTTCTAGACAATCGGCACTTTATGTCAGCCCTGCGTGGCGGCCGCCTTTACCCCCAGAACAAGCATCTGGTACTCATTTACATTAGAGGCTGAGTCGACCCTAGGGCCATAGTGCCGCCAGAGGGTTTGGGTCAGTTTAAAAATCCTGACCCCAATGGGACTTGAACCCTCGACCCTCTGGCTTGTAGCTCAGTGCCTTAACCACTACGCTATGGCGTGCCCCACTGAGTTTCAGTGCATATATCAATTTTCATTTATTGCATTGATTTGTGGCCCAGTTGTTTTCATTTATGTGGATGTTTGTAGCTGATGAACTCACTTGAAAGCTCATGGCATCCTTGTGGTCCTGTAGAAATGAGTCAGCACATTGCACCATTTTACTGCAATTAATAGATTATGAGTAATTTTTCATGACTTTCAACCTTAGTTTTCATCCCTTAGTTGAACCGAATCAAAAATGAAATAAGTTGATTCTAGTAGATGAAGATGTGCTCTTTCTAATGGTACTAAAAAAAAACATTTAAGATGATGTAAGTCACTTTATTTGAGCTTGAACGTAGCTCACTTTTTGACAATTGCATATTTGGCACCATGTTTATGATCTAGTATAAGTGGCTATGAATAAAGATAGTTGGGCAGTGCACTGTCTCTACCAAATGTACCAAGTATTAGTCTCCGTTTGTTTTTTGTTCTTGAGATATTTAGCCCTAAAGGAAGGACTAAAATTTGATATGCACTTTCACGACAGATTTTATTAAGCACTTCAATCCACGCTGGTGACTCCTAAAGTGAATTTCCTTTCGTCAGACAAGGTTTTACAGATTTAGGATAAAAAGTAGGTGCCAAATTTAATATGGAAATATCAATTAACAAAACTAAAATTATGGCATTTCATGGGAAGGACCCCATACAAAGTAAAATCTGTCTCCAGAATAAGATTTTAGAGAGATCTAATCAATTTAAATATTTTGGATATTATCTCTCTATCTGGGTGAAAAGGATATCCCTGAAAAAAATTACTAGTTATAATAAAAGTTTTGGAATTATTAATCAAGTTATGAAACCATCCCTTGTACAAAAAAACACCAGATTATATTTATATAACACTTTGGCTAGACCAGTGTTGACCTATGGTAGTGAAGCATGGACACTAAAAAAAGACAACATGAAAACAGAATAACGGCTTGTGAAATGAGATTCATGCGCAGAACAGCGGGTTACACCAGATGGGATTGGAAAAGGAACACCGATATCTTAAAAGAATTGAAGACTATGCCAATTTTGGAATATATTAAACAGTACCAACTAAATTGGAAACAGCATCTTGAAAGAATGAGTTCAAATCGGATCCCCAAAGCTGTTTATAATTATATACCAAGAGGACGACGATCATTGGGCCGTCCTATGAAACACTGGAGGGAAAATTTTCTGTAGGATCGTAACAGGCCTTGGCCTAATACTTGGAAGGAAGAAGAAGAAGAAGGATAAAAAGTTGTGCAAGACATAGAAATAAGGTCCCTACTTGCATTTGTCTTGTAATAACAAAGAGTTAAAAATTGAATTTTGCTCGGTTTCTTGGATTCATCGAAAAGGCCTCCAAATGAAACATCATAGTTTCCCAAATACTTGCTATTATGATTTGAAATTTTGTAGAGGTTCATTTCTAAAGAAATTTCATACCTACACCAACTTTCAGTGAAATTGAACATGTTGAGCATGGAGCACTAGACCACTTGAGACGGAATGACCCTATATTAATTTTTCTGTTCAAAATAATGTCCAGCAAAGGAAAATATTACATTTAAAGTCTCATGTCAAAATATTAAGCTTTACTGCTTAAAAAGTTAGTGTAAAATTCTCATTAAAAATACTTCAATAGAAGCTGGCCTCAGCCATTGGTAGCGACGTCTATCTCCTTCGGACGATTGAGAATAAAATAATGAATAAAGGAATGTTAACGTTTGTATATAGTGTCCATACCATATTAGCCTTCTGTGTTCAATCTCATCCATTATTTTTAACTTTTATAGGAATTAATCACTATGAGGTTTAATTTATGGTGAAATTAAATGTTTCTTACCTCTCCTCATACAAATCTTCTAAGTAGATCGCGATTTCGAACCCATAACGGTCTCATCTTCAGTACAATCTTGGCAACTGATGTTATGTTGATTGGAAGAAACTCTTCTTCTTCCCTCTGTTGGTGAACTGATCCAGAGGTTCATCGGTCCACCAACAGAGGGAAGAAAAAGAGTTTCTTCCAATCGACATAACATCAGTCGCCAAGATTGTACTGAAGATAAGACTGTTATGGTCTTGAAATCGCGATCTTCTTGGAAGATTTATATGAGGAGAGGTAAGAAACATTTAATCATCCATTATGTTTCTTTCTGCATTCATCCATTTTGTAATATCTGTAATTCTAATTCTTTTTAGTTGAGATTTTCTGGCAGCTCTTCTCCAAAAATCCATTTCTTCTTCTTCTTCTTCTTCTTCTTCCTTCCAAGTATTAGGCCAAGGCCTGTTACGATCCTATAGAAAATTTTCCCTCCAGAATTTGAGGGAAATTCTCGTATAAGATTTGAAAGCATAATAATAGTCCCTTCGATTGGTTGCTGGCCAAAGGAAGGCAAGACCAGTGATGGGGCTGCCATCTTATAGCCTCTGGTCAAGCTTTTCTGGAGAAGAAAAGAAAAAGAAAATAAAGGAAAGAAGAAATGGAAGAAAGGAAAGACTCCCTAGCCCTCGGATGCCCTAATAGCGTCGGCGTCGAAAAAACAAGAGTTAACTAAGAGAGGTTAGATAGTAAAGTTAAAAGAGTGCAAAACACAAGTAAGTGGAAGAAATGTTTTGCACAGCTTGGGTCACCTTGTGGTCGCCATCCACATATCCCCTAGATGAGGACCCCTGAGGGTGGAGAGTCCAATGTAAAAATATATAATAAAAGTTATTGATAAATTTGAATCAGAAGTAATTGAAGGATTTCACGAGGACACGTCAATTATTTGAAAACTCAAAATAGTAACAATGTTAAAAATCCTGCGCAGAAGTTAAAACAATTGCATTATTATTTGTTGTGGCCTCGACTCAAGGCCTGGAAATCTGGATCACGAGCCTCAGGGGCATCGTGTGTCCAGTAAAGAAAGTGAATATTTGAAACGGTTCGTTTCCTATTTTTGTTCTTTAACATTTCAATGACAAATCATGATCGTATAAAGGTCGCCGATCGGTAGTCGCAGGTGCAATAGAGGTTAATTATGCAATTCAACTGCAGTTATTCTGTTAGCAAGATGTGTCATTGTCTAAACTTCCGATCCAAATAACATTACATATAAATCCATTGTTTCCGAGGCTTAAGATTCAGTTTCTTAGCATTTTATTTTTTTTTACGATGAGCGAGGAGCTGGTCCACACATCAACCTCTAACCTGAAGGATCGGGTGATTTTTGATGAAGGTTGTCTTCCTCTAGCCTTTGATGAAGTAACATCAAACTACAAGGCAGCAGTACCTGTAGGGCTCTCACAGGGTACTATCACCCGAGCGTACTGAACCCTGGTTTTTTAACGAGGTTGTTACTCCTCCCTTCACCCTTTTCCAACCTGGCTTGGGACAGCTTTGGTGAGTTTCCTGGTATAAATTATAGTATGGCCTATGTATATAAATATATGCAGTAGTTTTTCAAAACAGTTGTTTAATAATATTTTTGTGTCATAATTTTCATATTTTGGTATAATTTTCTTCATATAATTTCTCACTGTTATCACTGCTTTGACAGAGTAAATTGGAATAAACTCTTTAAGATCTTGAAGAAAATTGGCGTGAACTGGAAGGAGAGGAGGCTCATAAGTAGTCTTTATATGAAACAGTGAATAAAAGTGAAGATAGGAGCAGAATTGTCAGAGGGAAGAGAAATTGGAAGGATGTCCTCTATCACCTACCCTTTTCAACATCTACCTGGAAGACCTAATGAAGAACTGCTTCAGCAATACAGGAGGCGTAAACATGGGAGGAAGAAGAATAAAGTGCATAAGATTTGCTGATGATATGGCTTTGCTAGCAGAAGATGCAATGACATTGAGGAACATGCTGATGGAGCTAAATGATAAGTGCGAGGATTATGGGATAAGATAAATATAAATAAGACAAAGGCCATGATTATAGGAAAGAAACCAAGGAAGATAGACATGAAGATTAAAGATGAGGCCATTGAGCAAGTGGAGAACTTCAAATATTTGGGTTGTACTACCAGTAGTAACATGAACTGCGGTCAAGAAGTAAAGCAGAGGATAGCAATGGCAAAAGAAGCTTTCAACAAGAAGAGAAGCATTTTCTGCGGACCTTTGGCAAAAGAATTAAGGAAGAAGCTAGTGAAGTGCTTTGTGTGGAGTGTAACATTATATGGTGTGGAGACGTGGACATTAAGACGGAATGAGGAAAAGCGACTGGAAGCTTTTGAGATGTGGATATGGAGTAGAATGGGACGTATAAAATGGACAGACAAAGTAAGAAATAAAGATGTGCTGGACAGAGTGGGTGAAAGAAGAATAATGCTGGAACTCATAAAGAAGAGGAAAAGAAATTGGATTGGCCACTGGCTAAGAAGAAACTGCCTGCTGAAGGATGCTCTAGAAGGAATGGTCAACGGAAAGAAAGTTAGAGGCAGAAAAAGGCATCAGATGATAGACAATATTAAAATAAATGGTTTGTATGCAGATACAAAACGAAAATCTGAGTTAAGGAAAGAGTGGAGAATGCTGAGTTTGCAGTGAAAGACCTACTCTTGAGCAGAACACTATGAATGAATCACTGCTATATCTATACTTCTTTCTTTTAATTCTCTTTCCAGTTTGGTTTCTTTATTATGTATTCCTCTAACATTCCATGTTGCTACTTTAATTTGGTCTTCAATTCCAAAATGTTTATCCTTATGCTTTGCGTTTGTCGTTATCGGTTGGACAGTCCGACTATATCTTTGGAGCTTGTAAGTATTTTGAAGTGTCCCCTGAGTAAGCTACTAACATACTGCAGGGTTAGTCCTTTGGAGGGGCTGCCTCTTTAAAGCCTTTGGACTTGCTTCCTTGTGTTTTATCCCCACAAGGAGGGTTGCCTCTTCCACCTTCTGCAGTTGAGGACTTCACTCTTGTTTCCCCGAGCTGGGTCTCTTATTTCATCCCCAGAGATTGGGGTGCCACTTCTGCCATTTTTGCCGTTCCGATATTTCTATCTCTGCCGTGTCTGCCGTGTTTGCAGCTTCCAGTGTGGTCATTGCTCCCACGTTGCGGATTATTCTTAGTTCCCTCTCCTCTTATCTAACCGCAAGCCAAGGCTTCCCGGTTATGATCGTCTGGGTCATTGGTACTAAACCTCCCTACCACGACAAGGTGATAATCCACAGGGAAGACCAAGGAAAAGATAGAAAGAGCAGCAATTTGGAGCCGGAACAGGCTAGTAAATAAGCCTAAACTGTGAAGAAGAAGAAGAATTTCTCACTCTAATCATAACCATTGCTTTCTCTACTTAAATGTGTCAGTTTGTGTTGTCTATAACTATTCATGTTGTCTTGGGGGTTGCCCATTTATGTATGTGACCCAGAATTCAAAATCCACTGGAAATAAATTGAACAAATTTTAGTCAATATTTAGGATAATAAATAGAACTCTTCAAAATAAAACTCAAAAAAGATATAAAATTAAAGTTTTATAAGATAATGGCTGTCCCACTAGCTATCGTGTTCGGAAGCAAATCTTGGATACTCTATGAAGTAGATAGAAGTCAGATTCAATCAACAGAAATTAAATTTTTCCATGGGATAAAAGGATGTATAAAGTTGGACTTGAAACAAAATGAAAATATATGAGAAGAATTAAATAATTATATGCAGCCTAAATGAGAAAATAGAAGAATACAAGGACAGTTGAGGAGCTCACAGTTCTACCATACTGAAAGGATGTTGGTCACACTGAACAGGCAAGGATGACAAATTATTATACAATAATATTAATTATAAAAATCCAATACTATTTAAATAAGTAGTCAATATCTGTCGGTATGAAATAAATAAATATTTTATTTTAAAATTTTTAAACCGCTGTGGTCTCGAGGTAGCATGCTGCCTTGTCACGCAGTGGGCCAGGATTCGATCTCTGATCGGGGCAGTTTTTCTGGGTGAGGTTTTTATTGGGGGTTTTTCCTCATCTGTAAGACAAATGTCAGGAAAACTTTAAGACCCAAACGGTTCCCAAAATCATATGGCCATCATCATCATCATCCTTCACCAGTGTGGAAAGCAACGGGAAGCTACCACACCTACACAATTCCCTAGTAAAGCTGCAATCATAGCATGAAAATGCTATGATTACAGTGAAGGACCTGCCTTCGGGCAAAATTACTATGGATGAATTATACAAAATTGTAGATCATCAATTTTCATTTGTTTACAATGTGTATGTGTTTTACTTTTAATGTCAAAGTATTTCATACATCTTAACATGAAAAAATGTAATTATATAGTACATAGCTACAAAGGATCAAGTCTAGTCGATACCTATACGTCTCCATGTGGGGACATGGATCCTCCTTAGCAGGAGTTCCTTAACCAAGCTCATTTATTTATGCTTATTTCCCTACAGATGTAAGAAAGTGACATGTCATTAGCACATTGTCTCAAAGAGACATCTAATAAGCAACTAAGATATTATGTTTTTATTATTCATTTAACATTTCTCAATGAAAGATAAATTTAATTTGAAGAGAAAAATTTTCGCCTAGACCGGGACTCGAACCCGGGACCCTTGGCTTTCCGGGCCAAGTGCTCTACCAACTGAGCTACCAAGGCGAGTTACGATCCAGACGTAAATTTTTCTCTTATATACGTTGTAATTCCCTATCGCCAAATGCTTTTGAAACCATTGTTTCTATCTTTGCAAATGGCGGCTTCTTAGTTAAGAAGACATTTATTGGGAATTTAACATTACTTTATAAAGCTAGTAAGGCTTCTAATGATGTTTTTATTATTCATTTAACATTTCTCAATGAAAGATAAATTTAATTTGAAGAGAAAAATTTTCGCCTAGACCGGGACTCGAACCCGGGACCCTTGGCTTTCAGGGCCAAGTGCTCTACCAACTGAGCTACCGAGGCGAGTTACGATCCAGACGCAAATTGGCTTTCCGGGCCAAGTGCTCTACCAACTGAGCTACCGAGGCGAGTTACGATCCAGACGCAAATTTTTCTCGCCTCGGTAGCTCAGTTGGTAGAGCACTTGGCCCGGAAAGCCAAGGGTCCCGGGTTCGAGTCCCGGTCTAGGCGAAAATTTTTCTCTTCAAATTAAATTTATCTTTCATTGAGAAATGTTAAATGAATAATAAAAAACATCATTAGAAGCCTTACTAGCTTTATAAAGTAATGTCAAATTCCCAATAAATGTCTTCTTAACTAAGAAGCCGCCATTTGCAAAGATAGAAACAATGGTTTCAAAAGCATTTGGCGATAGGGAATTACAACGTATATAAGAGAAAAATTTGCGTCTGGATCGTAACTCGCCTCGGTAGCTCAGTTGGTAGAGCACTTGGCCCGGAAAGCCAAGGGTCCCGGGTTCGAGTCCCGGTCTAGGCGAAAATTTTTCTCTTCAAATTAAATTTATCTTTCATTGAGAAATGTTAAATGAATAATAAAAACATCATTAGAAGCCATACTAGCTTTATAAAGTAATGTTAAATTCCCAATAAATGTCTTCTTAACTAAGAAGCCGCCATTTGCAAAGATAGAAACAATGGTTTCAAAAGCATTTGGCGATAGGGAATTACAACGTATATAAGAGAAAAATTTGCGTCTGGATCGTAACTCGCCTCGGTAGCTCAGTTGGTAGAGCACTTGGCCCGGAAAGCCAAGGGTCCCGGGTTCGAGTCCCGGTCTAGGCGAAAATTTTTCTCTTCAAATTAAAACTAAGATATTGCTTGGATGGGAAAAGTTGATTAAATTTTTATCTTCTTCTTCTTCTTCGTCAGGCTCTACGACTTCCAGTGGAATGTCTTGGCCTTCTCAACTAGTTTACGCCATTTCTTCCTATCTTGTGCAGTAGATTTCAAATCAAAAATCCCCATCTCTCTTAAATCTTCAATTACGTCATCTTCCCATCGATCTTTAGGTCTTCCTCTTGGTCTTGTTCCCTGTGGCTTCCAATTTAAAATATCATTCACCAATCTTCCCTTTGGCATTCTTAGTGTATGTCCAAACCATTGCAATCTTTTGGATTTGATGAAACTAACTATATTTTCTTTATTATTCTTGAGGTATAATTCGTTATTCCTTCTTAACCTCCAAGTTCCATTTTCCTTTACTGGACCTAGCACTCTTCTAAATATTTTCCTCTCAAACGTTAATTTATCTGCTTCTTTCAGTACCCAGGTTTCAGCTCCATAACATATGATTGGTCTTATTATTGCTATATATAATTTGAATTTAACATTTTTTATATTAATTTGCTTTTGAATATATCGAAATTAGCAAAATATGCTTTATTCCCTTGCAATATTCTTTGATTTCTTCTTCAACAGTATTATTATCGTTTAGTATTGTGCCTAGGTACTTAAAGGAGTTAATTTGATCAATACAGTCACTATTTATTAAATTTTGATCAGAGGTATTAATTTTTGGCTTGAGATTCTTTTACGAGCCCTTAAATTTGACTCAGGACTCATGGCTTAAACCCCTTCCTGGAGGAAGGTTTTTTTTTTTGTGTACCGAACCCTTTTTTGAAAACCTCTATCGGTTCATCTGTAACCATTGTTAAGGAAAGCAAAAATTCAGGTCTTAGGAAAACTATTTCTAGTTTCAATCCATTGTGGCCGCAATGGTAAAGAGTTCATGTCTTCTTAATGTAGAAGACATTCATTGTGTATTTGTGAATGATGATTCATTCCATTGAATGTGGGATCAAGAGATTAAGATAAAGGAAAGATTTATGCTTGGATGGAAATGTAGGATTTATAGATTTGGATAAGGCCTTCGATCGAGTAAACAGACAGAAATTATGGGAAATATTACGAATGAAAGGATACCCGCTGTGCCTTGTTGAAACAATAAAGAAATTATATGAAGACACAAATATAATTATAGATACCGGATTCAAAAGAACAGATACAATCAAAACAAATACTGGATTACGACAAGGATGTAGTTTATCACCCACTTTGTTTAATATATATATAGACGATATTTTAAATAAATGGAAAGTTTTAGTGAATCCAGGAATAAAAATGGATAATAAAGTGTGCATAAATAAACTTCTATTTGCTGACGATGTAATCATAATACAGAAAAATGAAGACGACTTACAGAAATCAATGCATGCATTAAATGAAATATGTAAATTATATGATCTAAAGATTTCTGTAAGGAAAACGAAGACTGTGGCTTTTAGAGGAAGAGATCCAGTGAGATCCAAAATTATTTTAGAAAATCAAAGTATAGAACTGGTGTCTAGTTTCAAATATTTGGGCTGTGATGTTGGCTACAATGTGGAAAGAGATATTGACTCCAAAATAAATAAATTTCAGACGGTGTGTGGAACAATACAGAGAACATTCAAAAATAAAATTAGAAAAGAAACCAAGATAAAAACGTATAATGTTATGGCGGTTCCTACAATATTGTATGGTTGTGAAACTTGGGCTCCAATGCAAAAACAGAAGGATAAAATACAGACGGCGGAGATGAGGTTCCTAAGACGAGTAAAAGGATGTACAAGACTTGATATAATAAGAAATGAGGATATAAGAGAAGAATTGAAAGTACAGCCTTTATTGGATAAGGTCATGAATTACAGACAGAAATGGATTGATCATATGGATGGAATGAGTAAGGAGATATATCCATTGTTAGCAAGAAATTATCAAGCAAGAGGAAGACGTGATGTTGGAAGACCTATAAGACGTTGGGCTGATGCATTATGAAGTCAGAACGGGCAATTGCCTAATCCCTGGAGTGATGATGATGATGAAAATGTAGCCTGAATTAGCTCAGTGTTCAGAGCATCAGCACAGAAAACAGAAGGTTCGAGGTTCGATTCCCGGTTCAGGCAAACATTTTTCTCTTTACCTTTGATTACAATAATTTGTGTTGATTAATTTACTTATTTCTATCATGGTAACAGCTTTAGCTTCTCAATATTAATTTAATAAATAATACTATAGCTGTGTGGAGTCCCTTCATGTCTTCTTCAGGTAGAAGCCATTCATTGTGTATTTGTGAATGATGATTCATTGCATTTGAATGTGGGACCAAGAGAGTAAGGTAAAGGGAGGATTTAAGCTTGGATGGGAATGTAGCCTGAATTAGCTCAGTGGTCAGAGCATCAGCACAGAAAACAGAAGGTTCGATTCCCAGTTCAGGCAAAAATGTTTCTCTTTACCTTTGATTACAATAATTTGTGTTCGTTAATTTACTTATTTCTATCATAGTAACAGCTTTAGCTTCTCAATATTAATTTAATAAATAATGCTATAGCTGTGTGGAGTCCCTTCATGTCTTCTTCAGGTAGAAGCCATTCATTGTGTATTTGTGAATGATGATTCATTGCATTTGAATGTGGGACCAAGAGAGTAAGGTAAAGGGAGGATTTAAGCTTGGATGGGAATGTAGCCTGAATTAGCTCAGTGGTCAGAGCATCAGCACAGAAAACAGAAGGTTCGATTCCCAGTTCAGGCAAAAATGTTTCTCTTTACCTTTGATTACAATAATTTGTGTTCGTTAATTTACTTATTTCTATCATAGTAACAGCTTTAGTTTCTCAATATTAATTTAATAAATAATGCTATAGCTGTGTGGAGTCCCTTCATGTCTTCTTCAGGTAGAAGCCATTCATTGTGTATTTGTGAATGATGATTCATTGCATTTGAATGTGGGACCAAGAGAGTAAGGTAAAGGGAGGATTTAAGCTTGGATGGGAATGTAGCCTGAATTAGCTCAGTGGTCAGAGCATCAGCACAGAAAACAGAAGGTTCGAGGTTCGATTCCCAGTTCAGGCAAAAATGTTTCTCTTTACCTTTGATTACAATAATTTGTGTTCGTTAATTTACTTATTTCTATCATAGTAACAGCTTTAGCTTCTCAATATTAATTTAATTATTTTAGAGCATCACATAGTTAGGCTTAACCATAGAACAAATTGTAGCTACTTTATTTATCTGGATATTTTCAGACCTCATGGTCTTGTGGTCAGAGCTTCTAATTACAGTTCATGAGGTCTCGTCTTCAATCCTACTCAGATCACAACATTTTTTTTTAAGGGAATTTTTTTGGGGTCGCTCATGGTCTAGAAATTAGGTTAAGTTTAGGTTTAAGGATTCTTGTGATGTTTTGTTATCATTTATCACTCATATCATTGGGATAATGAAATTATGCCTTCCAGGTGCCCTACCTCAGAACTTACTTACTCACTGGCACTATCGAACCCGTAGGTTCATGGTCGCGTGGACATAAGCTCTCCATACATCCCTATCCTGAGCTAATGCTTTCCAATCATTCCCTGTATAATCTACTTCCCTCAAATCATAGTTAATGTTATTCTCCCACCTCATTCTTGGTCTACCAAAGGGCGTTTTCCCTCTGGTTTTCCCACAAGAAGCTTCCATGCAAGCCTTTCATTCCTCATACGTGCAACATGTTCTGCCCATCGCAGTCTACGAGACTTAAATGTTCTTATTATATGTGGCTTCCTATAAAGACCATGTACTTCATTGTTATGTAGTGTTCTCCATTCACCTGTCTGTTCATCTCTCTTTGGTCCAAACATTTTCCTAAGTACTTTATTCTCAAATACTTGTAATCTCCTTTTCTCCCTTAAAGTAAGAGTCCATGTTTCACATCCATATCCTGTAAAGCGACTATATCCAAGGGCGATTTATCTGATTCCCGCATTAATATCTCTAGTGCCCCACTATTGTCCTAACATTCCATGTTCCTAGGAACATGTCCCTGTGTTTGAGCCTTTGGCATGGGTTCCCTGAAGTAGTCCCCGCCCGGAGAACCGAATGGGGGACTATTTGACCTCTGGAAAATTTTACCCCAGTTGAACTCATGTCCACATTTCTTGATGGTTGTATTTTTACGGTGAAAGTTCGTCACTCTTTCGACCAAGGTACTTTTTTCGTCTGGTTTATCACCTTCGACCAGTCCGGCATGGGTAATGGGTTACAATTCCACCAATGCCAGAAATTATTTTAAAAATACAATAGGAAGTAACATTGTACAAAGTTGAAAATAATTAAATGCCCCATTAATTTTTGCAATTATTGATATGGCAACATGAGAAAGATTTTAAAAAATATGAAGAAGTATAATATAATATCTACAGCATCTAAATTATATGAAAATATTTAAAAATATAATTAAATAATTACCCATAGTGAAAGATTCTCAGAAGAAGAGCAATGTGGATTTAGGACAGGTAGAAGTACAACAGATGCTATTTTCACATTGAAACAAATTTTGGAGAGGAGATGAGAATTTAATCTGTCCACAATTTTTGTTATTTGTAGACCTTGTTAAAGCTTATGACAATATAAATTGTAATTTATTATGTAAAATACTAGCAGATGAGGGAATTCCTAAGCAATTAATTTAAGCTATTCAAAGTCTTTATGTTAATTCAGAGATAAAAATTAAAATTTCAGAATCTGTAATAATTAATAAAGGAGTGAGTCAACAATGTGGATATCATTTGTCCTTTATAACATTTATATTTATAAAATCACAAAAGATTATGAAGAACCAATTCAACATGGAAACAAAATTTCAAGAAACAGCACACTCCATATATTATTGCATGCAAATGATTTGGTTATTTTGTCACTTTGGAAGATTATTTACAATGGGGGTACTTTACAACTAAACATCACAGCCAAAAATTATAATATGAAAATCTCTTTTAGCTTGACAAAACCTAATGGCAATGTGCAGAAAAAAATGAATGAGGGTTAAAATATAGTTAGATGGAAATATTATTGTTAAGTATCTGATTTGATTAATAGTTCAAATTACAGATCCATCCATCCATAGTAATTCTGCCCGAGAGCAGGTCTTTCACTGCAATCATAGCATTTTCATGCTATGCTTTGCAGCTTTACTAGGAAATTATAGGGGTGGTAGCTTCCTGTTGCTTTCCACACCGGTGAAGGATGATAATGATAAGGGTGATGATGGCCGGATGATTTTCGGGTACCGTTGGGCCCTAAGCTTCCTGACATTTGTCTTACAGGTGAGGAAAAACCCCAAAAAAAACCTCACCCAGGAGCCTGTCCCGATCGGGAATCGAACCCGGGCCCGCTGCATGACAAGGCAGCATGCTACCTCGAGACCACAGCGGTGGACAAATTACAGGTATATAATAAAAAAACAGAATAATTAAACAACAATTTGGGAAACAAATGTCCATATAAACAACCGTACAGTAATGAAAACCAGATTTTGAATTCTAGACATGATATCAAATTACAAGCTGAGATTCTAGCATTCTCTTTTAGGTTGAGTAAAAAAAAAAAATAAATGTGGACATTTGTGAAAGACTAGAAGTTCAAAACATAGTGTGAGATTTATTTTTAACTTTTATAGGAATTAATTTATGGTGAAATTAAATGTTTCTTACCTCCCTAGGTCCTCTTTTCTTTCCACCTTAAATTTTAGAGTTCAGAATCATTTTTGGGATTCTATCATTGCTCACTCTTTCAATAATGAGGAGAGGTAAGAAACATATAATTTCACCATAGTATGAGATATGAATAAAAGAAAATGGAAGAATTTGATAACCTATCAATAGATAACTCATTTCAAACTAATAGAAAAATTAAGGAACACACAAAACAGACAGATTTAGTGTCGTTTGACGTAGTTTCATTGTTTCCCAGCATCCCTAGAGAAACCACTCTTGAAATTTTGGAAAAATGGTTAAATAAGTACAAATTAGAAAAAGCATGTATAAAAGAATTTATAATTCTAACTAAATTGTGCATTGAACAAATGTTTTTTACATATAATGGAAAATTTTTCAAACAAAATTATGGGCTTTCTATGGGAAATCCTCTATCACCCTTTTTGGCCAATTTATTTATGGGAAGTTTTGAGCAGAAAATAACAAGTGGACATCCTTTGATTTTCAAATTTTGGAGTAGATAATACGTTGACGACGTAATTGCTATTGTGAATCACAAGCAAATAGAGGATGCTTTAAAGCTGTTGAACATTCAGAGTAGAACTATAAAATTTATCATGGAAACTGAAAATGAAAGACAAATCCCATTTTTAGATCTCACTTTAAGAAGAAATGAAGAAAAGAAAACAAGATAGAATTTGGAATTTATAGAAAGAACACACATATTGACAACTATATTAAAGCTTCAGGATTCAACCATTTTGCTCACAAAGAGGCAGTATTCAATAGTTTGACACATAGATTGGTAAATACACCTATGAACAAAGGAAACTATGAAAAAGAAAAAGAACACATAATTAATGTTGCAATAGATAATGGTTATGAAGAAAATATGGTACACAAGAAAATAAATAAATTTAAAAGACAAAAATTAATAAATGAAAGCACACTTATAAAAGAAACAGAAAAAATAAAATTCAAGAAATTCACTTATCATCCATTGAAACACTATAAATTAAAAAAAAATTCAAAAAGGTTAATATAAGATTAGCACCAAAGAATGAATACAGCCTTAATAGGATAATTAAAACCAATAAAAATGAAAAAATTGAAAACGAAAAACAAATCAGGAATTTATAAGATCAAATGCAGTGATTGTGACAAAATTTATATTCGAAAAAACGAAAAGAAATTTGAAAAACAAGGGTGTGAAAGAACATCTTAGAAACATCAAAAATGGAGAAGTGGAAAAGAAAATCAGCAGTAGCTGCTCATGCTTGGTCAGAAAAACATTTAATTGAAACATAAGCCAGTCTAATTAAACAAATAGACAAACAAAAGGAACTCACGGTTTGGGAAAAGATCCACATTCAGAATAACAAAAGAAACACTTATGAACTTTGAAATTCCCACACAATTTTAACTTGATCCAGAGGTTCATAGGTCCACCAACAGAGGGAAGAAGAAGAGTTTCTTCCGATCGACATAACACCAGTCGCCAACACAAAGTTCTGATGATGAGACAGTTATAGTCTCGAAATCGCGATCAACTTAGAAAATATATATGAGGGAGAGGTAAAGAAACATTTAATTTCACCATAAATTAAACACTCATAGTGATTAATTCCTATAAAAGTTAAATATCTAAACTTATAAAAAAATTGGTTAAATCACCTCCATTAGAATGGATTCAAATCATTTGTCAAAGAAGGCATTCCAGAATCAAACCTAAATGACACACAAGACAGAGGAAAAGACCTAAGGTACACTGGAAAAATTAAGAATATCTTGAGATATACGGACAGGCTCAACTGAGTATAAACCTCAAATGTCATGACGGTGATGAATTATATATTTTTTTATTATAGTGTCAAATCATCATTACCTGGCTCTACAGTCTAGAAAAATTAACATTGGGCTCTTGCACAACAGACTGCCACTAAGTTCTATTTCTGTACCTTCTCAGATCACTCATCCTCAAGCCTACATTTCCTAGGTACGAGTATTCTTTTCTTTCCACCTTAAATTTTGGAGTTCAGAATCATTTTTGGGATTCTATCATTGCTCAGTCTTTCAATAATCTTAACCATCTTTATTCTTGTAGCTTTAATAAACCCTATAATATTCCCATCCCCAAATAATTCATCAATTTACTGATAGTATCAAATTTTTTTTTGTCCCACACCATAGCCGAATAGTTAAGGCAAGATGCCTTGGTGCAATCTCCTAGAGGGAAGAAATTTTCTCTTGCAATTTTTCAGCCAGCATGGGACCAGTACCCACCCAGCATTATGAAGAGTGTGGGTAGCTACAGTAAGTAGTGGCTCCAGGTTGAGAGCTATAATAACTGAGGGACCCAATATGCTGACAACATGTCACATCTACACTGACTCAATGATCATATACATCTGTGGTTAACACATGCAGATGTGATGCCAGCAGTCAGTTAGTAGGCTAGGGGCCTTCTTGGCCTGTCACCTCATGGAGATATATTTTATCAAATATGATCTTGAAGAAGATTTTCTGTCTCAAGACAACCCTTGAGGATGCCAGACGCAACCTCTGGCGAAACGTCGGGGAACTACAAGCCTCCTCACGACCCACGGCCTACAGCCCGAAAATCTTCTTCAAGATCATCATAGCAACTCCGGCCGTGAAAGTCTACGTGAATACATTTATCAAATATGTTTGTATAAATTACTGAAAATCGCAATACAAGGCTAATAGAATATGATACTGCTGTAAGAAATTTTATTAAATTGATTTAGTTTAGTGTGCAATTTTCATCTTAAAAAAAAAGAAGGGAAAAAGCACTATTAATAAGCCAAGAAAAGGAGACAAAAATTGTGTTTTTTCTTTTATACCACATAGCTTTTATTCATTAAAAAAATTGAGTGTATAGGAATAAAATTTGGTGTAGGATTTTTTAAGTTTATTTTCGTTATAATTTTTTATAAAAATATTGCCGGAATCATAGTTAATATTTTTTAGGGAAACTTATTAAAAAGCTATCGTTCTACAGATTATTTGTGGAAGCATCGTACCTATATAGGCGACCCCCCCCAAAAAAATATATTTCTAACTAAAGCACTACTCAGAATGAATGTTACTCATAATAAAAAATAGTGTTTCGATTATGGCAAAACTTTTACTTTTCTTAAATATTGTGAAATGACACAAAGAAGTAAAAATACGTTATACTATATCTCTGAAGTTTTCCCCCCATTTCGAAAAAGGGGGGGGGGAAGAAAGAGTATATATACATCATATTAATACAGATTAAAATGTATGTTTTATCATATAAAATTTAATTAGATTATTTTGGCATTTCATAAAATCTAATATTAAAATAACGTATCTGTGAATGATTATAAATACATTGATTCACTCACAAATTTTTAATTTTTATGACCATAGAGTAATGATATTGTGGGTGACCTTGAAGAATCCGGACGTGATAGGTTGAAGGAAGCATAAGCAGTCATTTGGAGAACGTTAATTTGAAATCTCACCGGTTGTGATCAATCGTCTCGCATCTTCGATTGTGGGAACATTTGTCTTGAGCCATATATTGAAATGGTTTAGCAGATTTGGAATGGTTTGTGCGAAGAAGTTGAAAGTTATTTTTTACGCCTGAAAGGTAAGGTTTTAGTCAAATTATTGCACCTTAATCGAATAAGTTGAATTAAAATGTTAAATTGTAATATTAATTTATGTTTTAGTATTTTTAAATTAGAGAATAATTTGTTTCACGCAGCGTTGTGTGTGTACTGAAGCTATCGTTCGATAATTTAATGAAGGCGCAATGCAGCTTAATGCTTTACTGTCTTCGCGCGCAAGTTGTTTTCTTGGCATTGGATTCTATTCCATAATTTATAACTACTATTTAAACTTGAGGATCCTTATAATTCATTATATGCTAAATGAGTAGGTAAAATTTTTATTCTAGTTGAAATGAGGGTTGTACAAAGAGTAGCGTGGCTTTTTCATGACGACATTAGGGTGTGGCGAATAATGAATAGAAATACAATTTTCTTGGCATTATAAAAAAAATTATGTTATTTGAGATTGCTAAGGCATGTATTTTGAATATTTTGAAATATTGTTATAATATAATTAAGGTAACAGCCGAGTAGTTCAAATTTTAAGTTTGTTAAAAACGTGGTTAACCGGCAATAGTGCGCCATTGTGCTTCCTTAATTGCGTACATGAAAAATGAGTTATAATCACAAAAATTATTTTAACTGCTCTTTGAATAAAGGATATTTTGGTAAAACTAGATGTTAACCATTATTTTTGTTGGAGATATTCAAATCTAATAAATATGTACAATTTCATGTTTGATATTAAATATATCGATAGATAAATTAACTTTAAAATACTTCGTTCTATGATTTATCCATATTTTGTGATACTGATGCTCTACACATTTTTCGGTATTTACCATTATTTCGTGTTATTTTAAACGTTTTGCAACGATACTCCTTTTATTTTTTCGGCTGAACATTCTAAAGTTCAAATCTAGTATGGCTGAGGTTCACTTTTTGTCTCGCATGTTTTTCCATATATCCTTAACGCTAGTGTTACACTATACACTTTTAAACACGTTTCATACTATTTTAAACAATTTTATAAACATTTCTAAAATATTGAAAATATTTATATAATTACGCGAATATTGTGAATAGAATTCTATAGACGCGCAAATGCTTAATATAACATTCGCTAGATGGCTCTAAAATTGGTGTTACCAACATTCGGAAATATTTCCTAACCATATTTCAAGAAATTAACTTCATTTTGTTAGATTCCGATGGGACAAGTTAGGTCTGATGTTTCCATTAAGCGCAGTGAGAATTTTTTCTAAGTTCCAGGTAGACACCACGCGCATGCACCAACAGGTTATATTTTAAAATTATTTCCCTCTATTTACAATAAACTTTACATTTTTTCTAACGGTTACAACATATTTTTCTATCATATTTAACTATATACGTAACATGAAGACGTGGCTGCCATATTGATTTTAACGAATATTCTATATAACATAGAGTATGTACATTAGAATTTCAAAATTTACTATTTATTTTTGGGCATTGCGTTTTCTCACAAGTTAGAGTGCTTGGATGTGTTATACTAACCGTTGCAAAAAATTTTCAATTTTATTTCTTATGCCACTGATGCACTAAACACTTTTAAACACGTTTAAAACGTTTTGCAACACGTTTTAAACATCTTCCAATGTTTCAACGATCTTTCTTTTATATTTATATATTTACGTAAAACATGATCGTCGTACATTGCTTACTTGCTACTTTTTGCTATTTTCCCTCCTCTTCCTATGTTGTTCCAACGTTGCCACCATCAACAACCCAAAATACTCCAGATGTTGCCAACATCTTCCACATTCCCTGGATTTCACCTACGTTAGAGTAATTGATTTGTGTTATAGTAATTGATTTAGTTTTGGTTGCTTTTAGGTTCCTTGCTTTCTAAATGTGATTTGATAGTAAAATAAATTACCTCTTCATATGTTATTCTATGAAAAATTCATAATGTCGGACGCCACGTAAAATCATATTTCCACTAGTTCATTTTGTGTTAATTGTACATATTTAGACAAGTTCTGGGAATTTTGTGTCAATGTTGGTCATACTGATTTCACATACATATACTGCCTGCTGCTGGAGGTTGCATTTATCTTTCTGGGATTACATTAAGCACTAGCGCATGCGCACTGCGATTCTATAGAACTTAGAATTTATTTGCGACGGTAAGTACACCTTATCCGAGTGCTTAAGTTCTGTTAGGTTAGCTTTTAGGTTGGTCTTTTACAGATTAGAGTACTTAAATTGCATTAGGTTAGCTTTTAGGTTGGTCTTTTACAGTTTATAGAGTACTTAAATTGCATTAGGTTGGCTTTTAGGTTGGTCTTTTACAGATTAGAGTACTTAAATTGCATTAGGTTAGCTTTTAGGTTGGTCTTTTACAGATTAGAGGGATGTGGTTGGTTTTATGTCTTTCACAATTCTACACTTTCACTCTTATGCCACTGATGCACTAAACACTTGTAAACACGTTTAGTACTGTTTTAAACATTTTCCAATTATCTTCAAGCTTTTTTTACAATATTTTATATTTATATATTTACGTAAAACATGATCGTGGATAAATTACATGCTTCCTACTTTCCCATGTTGTTCCAGCGTTGCCACCATTTGAAAATAAGGCTGTGCTTTCCTTCAGGTCGCAAAAATTTTTCAATTTAATATCTTATTCCACTGATGCACTAAACACTTTTAAACACGTTTAAAACATTTTGCAACACTTTTAAGCACATTTTAAACATCTTCCAATGTTGCAACGAGTTTTTTTCATATTTATATATTTGCGTAAAACACGGTTGTGCTACATTGCTTACTTCCTACTCTTTGTTATTTTCCCTCCACTTCCTATGTTGTTCCAGCGTTGCCACCATCAACAACCCGAACTTGCTTTTTAAATGTGATTCCACGTTCCCTGGATTTCACCTACGTTAGAGTAATTGATTTGTGTTACAGTAATTGATTTAGGTTTGGTTAGCTTTTATGTTCCTTGCTTTTTAAAAGTGATTTGATACGTAAAATAAATTATACATTTTTAGACAAGTTCTGGGAATTTTGTGTCAATGTTGGTCATACTGATTTCACATATATATACCGCCAACTGCTGGAGGTTGCATTTATCTACCTGGGATAATTGGAGCACTAGCGCATGCGCACTGCGATTCTATAGAACTTAGAAAAATTTTCGTCCGACCCGAAGGAAAGCATATCCGAAAATAATTCCAAACCATATTTAGTGTTAGTGTACGTAAAATTAGTTTGTAGTTCATTAAATAGTATGCATGTAAATTGCTTTGTTACGTTAGGAAATGGGAAGTTGGTTTACGTCCATTTTTTTAAGCATTTGTGAATACATGTAACTGTTTTCTTTAGTTAGAAAATGACAAGTTAGTTAACGTCCATTTTTTTTTGCATATGGAAATTTATTCCCAAAGTTGGTAATGCCGACTGCAGAGCCATCTACCGGAGGCTACATTAACCATTACGGCAATTCCTGCAACTCGCACATGCGCACTGCGATTCTGTGGAACTTAGAAAAGTTCGTCTGAGACATATAACCGACTTTTTTTTGATTAGAGTACTTAAGTTGCATTAGGTTAACTTTTAGGTTGGTCTTTTACAGATTATAGTACTTAATTCTTTTACTGATTAGAGTACTTAAGTTGCATTAGGTTAGCTTTTAGGTTGATCTTTTACAGATTAGAGTAAATTGCATTAGGTTAGCTTTTAGGTTGGTCTTTTACAGATTATAGTACTTAATTCTTTTACTGATTAGAGTACTTAAGTTGCATTAGGTTAGCTTTTAGGTTGATCTTTTACAGATTAGAGTAAATTGCATTAGGTTAGCTTTTAGGTTGGTCTTTTACAGATTATAGTACTTAAATTGCATTAGGTTAGCTTTCAGGTTGGTCTTTTACTGATTAGAGTACTTAAGTTGCATTAGGTTAGCTTTTAGGTTGTACTTTTACAGATTATAGTACTTAAATTGCATTAGGTTAGCTTTTAGGTTGGTCTTTTACTGATTAGAGTACTTAAGTTGCATTAGGTTAGCTTTTAGGTTGATCTTTTACAGATTAGAGTACTTAAATTGCATTAGGTTAGCTTTTGGGTTTGTTGAATAGCATGTATAATGTTGGCTGCATCACTCTATTCCATAGAGTAAACCGCTTCGTGTTTGTTGATGCATGCGTGTGGTGTCTGCCTGGAAAAAATTCTCACTGCGCAAACTCACTCAATGCGAACATGCCCATGTTTCCATTAAGTGCAGCGAGAAATTTTTCAAAGTTTGTGGAAGACACCACCTGCATGCGGGTTTTATTTTCAAATTATTTCCCACCATTTACAACAAATTTTACATTTTTTCTATTATTTGAACATATTTTTCCTATGATATTCAACTATATACGTAACTTGAAGACGTGGCAGCCATATTGATTTTAAAGAATATTCTATACAACAGTAGTGCAGCCAACATAGGTTATGTACGTCAGAATTTGAGAACTTGCTATTTATTTTTGGGCATTGCATTCTTTCACAGGTTAGAGTGCTTAAATTGCATTAGGTTAGCTTTTAGGTTTTTTAAATAGTATGTATAATGTTGGCTTCATCGCGATATTCCATAGAGTAAACCGCTTTGTGTTTGTTGGCGCATGCGTTTGGTGTATGCCTGGGACTTTGAAAAAATTTCACCGTGCTTAATAGAAAGATTATCCCAAACATCCAAATATTTGGAAAAACTGCACTTAAACTAGTGTGAAATATTTTCAAAGTCCTACTTAAACTAGCGTGAAATATTTTCAAACAGTGCGCATGCACCAGAGTTTATACAGCCAGCAATAACCCACAATCGAACTACTTATTGATTATCATCCTCGATTACTATCTCGCTATGAAATTTAAATGACCAATATTTGCAATATATCCCCAAATCTTTGTTTAAAAATATATTACTAACTTTAAAATTGCCAAACGTTTATTAAAATTGGGTGTACACTTATCACTTCCTAATGCTGATCCAATCAGCGATAACCCAAAAAAGCGATAGAAAAATCATAGACTAAGTAATATACTCTGTGGAGAAAATAGCAGTTAGCATCACAATATTGTCTAACAGTCATAATATTGTGATTTGCATATTTAAATAAATACTTCAAAATTGTCTAATAATGTTATAAAAATTGTTTGAAAAAGTTTAAATACAGAAGAGCTATAGTTTACAACAAAACTGAAAAATCAAGCGCTAGTAGAAGTGCAGTTGAGCCCAATTATTTATGTAATTATACAAATGGGAATGAAACTACTGAATTGCAGTGCGCATGCGCACAATTGCTTAATGTGACACAATTGTTTAATGTGACTTCTGTTAGATGGCAGTTGCAGTGTGCTCTTGTGAATTGCTGTTATGGATAAATAGCTTGTGGTAGATGGCTCTGAAGTCTGCATTACCATCTTTTGGAATAAATTACCAAATGCTAAAAAAATGAATGTAAACTAACTTCCCATTTCCTAAATTAGCAAAATAAATTACATGCATATTATTTAATAAATTATAAACTAATTTTATGTACACTAACTTGTCCCGTCAGAATCTAACAAACTGAAGATAGTTTCTTGAAATATAGTTTGGAAATATTTGTGAATGTTGGTGACACTGATTTGAGAGCCATCTAGCGGATGTTACATTAAGCATTTGAGCATCTGTAAAAATTTGATTCACAATATTTGCGTAATTATATATTTTCAGTATCTAAAAATCGTAAAAAAGTTTATAAAAAATAGTTCCAAAGTGGTTTAAAATTGTACAAAAACTTGTTTAAAATGTATAGTGCAACAGTAGTGTAAGGATGTTGTATGGAAAATCGTGAGAGACAGTGAACCTCAGCCCAAGGTTTTATTTTCAAATTATTCCCAAATATTTAAATAAATTTTCCATTTTTTCCATTATTTCAATATATTTTTCTATTAAGTTATGTAGATAGGAAATAACACTATGAGGTTTTTTAATATTGTTTATTTTTTATTATTTTACTCACCTCATACTTCATATGAAGTATGAGGTGAGTGAAATAATAAAAAATAAACAATATTTTTCTATATTCATAAGTTTCCATTCAACACAGTGAGGAATTTTTCTAAGTCCCAGGCAGACACCACACGCATGCACCAACAAACTCGAAGCAGTTTAAACTATGGAATCATGCGATGCTGCCAACATATACATGATATTTAACGAACCTAAAAGCTAACCTTATGCAATTTAAGCACTTTAACCTGTAAAAGAATGCGATGCCCAAAAAATAAATGGTAAGTTCTGGAATTCTGTTTGCACTGGAACATGTGTTGTGAATATTCGTTAAAATCAATGTGGCTGCCACATCTTTATGTTAAGTATGTAGTTAAATATCATAGAAAAACGTAGAAAAAATGTAAAATGGTGGTAAATAATTTGAAAATAAAACCCTCTTGACTTGTGCTCGTGGTGTCTGCCTGGGACTTTATCACTTCGCTTAATGCAAACTTCGGCCATATTTAACTACATGCGTAACATGACGTGGCAGCCATATTGATTTTAACATGTTCCAGTGCAGCCAATGTAAGAGTGTGTACGAAAAAAGCCAGTTATATGTCTCAGACAAATTTTTTTAAGTTCCACAGAATCGCAGTGCACATGCGCGAGTTGCGGGAATTGCCATGATGGTTAATATAGCCTCCGGTAGATGGCTCTGCAGTTGGCGTTACCAACTTTGGGAATAAATTTCTAAATGCAAAAAAAATGGTTGTTAACTAACTTGCCATTTTCTAACTAAAGAAAACAATTTACATGCATATTATTTATTCTCAAAAGCTTAAAAAAATGGACGTAAACCAACTTCCCATTTCCTAACGCAACAAAGCAATTTACATGCATACTATTTAATTAACGATAAACTAATTATACGTACACTAACACTAAATATGGTTTGAAATTATTTTCAAATGATGGCAACGTTGGAACTACATGGGAAAGTAGCAAGCAAGTAATTTATCCACGATCATGTTTTACGTAAATATATAAATATAAAATATTGTAAAGAAAGCTTGATCATTGGAAAATGTTTAAAACAGTACAAAACGTGTTTACAAGTGTTTAGTGCATCAGTGGCATAAGAGTGTAAGTGTAGAATTGTGAGAGACATAAAACCTATCACATCCGTATGTACTTTAGAATATCAGAACTTACTATTTATTTTTGGGTGTTGCATTCTTTCACAAGTTAGGGGGCCTAAATTGCATTAGGTTAGCTTTTAGGTTGGTCTTTCACGGCTTAGAGTAATTAAGTTGCAGTAGATTAGCTTTTAGGTTTCTTGAATATCGTTCAATTTCTCACTACATTTGATGGAAACTATCCGTAACTTTTGTTAACCCACTGCATGCCACTCTCTTGTATTAGGGCCAGTTTCACCAAGAGAGGTAACTGTATTACGCCAGTTTAAGCTATGCATTATACATAGGAAAAACTGGCATAATACAGTTACCTCTGTTGGTGAAACTGACCCTTAGACTTTTAATTGCCTCTGCCGATGTGATCGGTTTTCCAAATAGTTTAAGTATATTGTCTGGAAGGTAATGGACAGGAGCATCGGAGTCGATCTAATCAGCTCGTGACACCTAAAGGATTAAATTAGGAAGAGGGAAGTTGGTGCATGTGCATTTATTATGAACGTTTGGGAATTTGCAAAATTTGGTAACCTTGATTTCACTGCCATCTTATGGAAGCTACGTTAAGCATTTGAGCATCTCGCACATGCATATGATTCTGTAGAACTAAGAAAATTTCACCAGCGATAAATATTAGACTATTTCCCATTCTTATGCAACTGTTGCACTACATACTTTAGCATTTGTAATAACTAGGGCAAGGCATTTAATGACCTATAAATTAGTAAAAATGCAATATAAAAAATGCATTTATGACCTAAAAAATGCAAAAAATTACGAATAAAAGTTACGAATTACCAATAAAAATATATATTAGATTAAGTACTCACTTGATTACTGAATTACATAAAATTTAATTTAACATCAAAATATTAAAAGAAAAGTATTTAAAAAATACATATTACAGTACATTTTATTGCAGAAAATCCATTTCAATTACACAGTGCACTTTTACAGCAATTTTGAATTGCAGTTAACAATCAGAATAAGCTCTAAGAAATTGAATAAAATTCCTAGAAGTGGGCAAGTTCATTCTGTACATACCTTGAAAAATAGGGGTAGTAGTTAGCAAAACAACTACTTAATTCCAAGAAATTGTATTGACAAGGAAAAATACTGAATTATAATAAAAAAAACCTCCTGGTGCGACAGGCCTACAAGGCCCTTAGCCTTCCAGCCGGCTGCTGGCCTCACATCCACATGTGTCAATCACAGAGGTAGATGATAATCAGCCAGTGTAGGGGTGACATGTGGTCAGCATGTCGAGTCCCCCAGCCGTTATAGCTGGTTTTCTCAACCTGGAGCCGCTACTTTGTAGCTACCCAAATGCATCACGATGCTGGGTGGGCACCGGTCCCATACTGGCCGAAATACCATGAGAAAATGTCTTCCGCCATGGAGACTCGAACCAGTGCGAGTCCCGTAGCTCTGCACCAAGGCTTCCTGCCTTAACCACTCGGCTACGGCGCGGGACACTGAATTATAATAAAAATCTTAAATCAAATACAAATGATGTCACAGCCTCCTGGAAAAGTGTAAAAATGACCTAAAAATTGCCAAAAAATGACCTATTCCTAGAAAAGTTGAGAAAATGCAAAAAAATGCCCTAATGAATTGCTTTTATTTAATCCATTTTTTAATGCTGTACATTTTCATATATGCAAGCAATGTTTCAGCCTTCATAAGGAAAAAGATGCCCTAGTAATAACATTTCATACTATTTTAATGTAATTTTACTATAAACACAAAAACTGAAAGAGACATACATATGAAACTGTCGAAATTTCAAATGATATGAGGAACTATACATAAAACATTAAAGAATAAAACAAGAAGAGATACTAGATTGATACTAGTTGGCAGTTCCTGCATTACTTTATGGGAGCGAAACTTGGGTAATGACCAAAAAATTGCAAAGTAGAATACAAAGCGCAGAAATGAACTTCCTTAGAAGAAGAAAAGGCTGCACAAGATTGGATCAGATAAGGAATGAAGATATAAGAACAGTTAAATATATATCCATTGGATGAGAAAATCAGAGAATATAGAGAGAAATGGTTTACACATGTGGAAAGAACGAAATTAACAAGATTACCAAGAGCAGCAATCAACTACAAGCCAAGAGGTTCAAGGAATGTAGGAAGGCCAGTGAAAAGATGGACAGAACAACTGTGAGACAGAACAGGCAATTTGCCTAGCCCGTGAAGTGAAGAGGAAGAATACTTTTAAATATTTTGCAATGATTATATTTGAAGAGAAAAATTATATGTTCCTACCAGGGTTTGAACCCAGGATCTTTGGCCTTTGTAGGCCTATGCTCTACTGCTGAATTATCTGGGCACTCCAATCTAAATGCAGATTTTTCTCTTATAAATTGTTAATTCCTGCTCACCATATACGAGGCTTTGCTCTGTCATGCAAATGGTGGCTTTTTTAAAGATGATATTGGACGATGGACTTGAGATAGGAACAGGTCGCATTGACCTAATCCTGGAAAGCAAGAAGATATTTATTGAGAATTTAAACACTACTTATATAAGTCTCAGGCAGACACCACACACATTTGCCAACAGCATTTTATTTTCAAATTATTTCCCACCATTTACAATAAATTTTACATTTTTTTAACAATTATTTCAATATATTTTTCTGTGATATTTAACTACATATGTAACATGAAGATGTGGCAGCCATATTGATTTTAACAAATATTCTATGCAACAATAATATATGTTGCAGTGCAGCAAACAGAGTAGACCTATGTACTTGAGAATTTCAGAACTTACTATTTATTTTTGGGCATTGCATTCTTTCCCAGGTTAGAGTGCTTTAGATTAACTTTTAGGTTGGTCTTTCACAGATTAGAGTACTTAAATTGCGTTAGATTAGTGTTTAGGTTGGTCTTTCACGGATTAGAGTACTTAAATTGAATTCGGTTAGCTTTTAGGTTCGTTAAAATCGTGTATGTTGGCTGCATCGCATGATTCCATAGTGTAAACCGCTTTGCATTTTGGCACATGCATGTGGTGTCTGCCTGGGGTTTCAAAAAATTTCTCATTGCATTCAGTGGAAACTTTATTCCAGGGCTTCTTTTGATGTTTTTATTAATTTCATACTTCTCATTGGAGGACAGATTATATGCCCACACCGGGGTTTGAACCCAGGACCTTTGGCTTTCTAGGCCAATGCTCTACCACTAAGCAATCTTGACACTCAAATCTAAATGCAAATTTGTCTCTTATACACTGTTAATTCCCGATAATATATATATATATATATATATATATGTTGCAGTTTTTTGCGGATATAAGTATGAATAAGAAAGTTTTCTTGGGTTTTCCGCATCTTGGATTCAAGTTCGGCCACTGACTCCGACGTTTCGGCATTATCATTCCTTGATAATGGCATGTGGGATCATGCCGAAACGTCGGAGTCAGTGGCCAGGGGCCGAACTTGAATCCAAGACGCGGAAAACCCAAGAAAACTTTCTTATTCATATATATATATATATATATATATATATATATAATAGCAGCATATCAATTATTCAAAATTGCCAGCAAATATAATATGAAAATTTCCACATCAAAATCCAAAACAATGGCAATGTGTGGAAAAAACATACAACGGGTGAAAAATTGAGATTGATGGAAAAATTATAGAACAAGTGTCAGATTTCTCTTACTTAGGAAGTATATTTGCAGAGTATGAGAGTGACATTGATTCAAAATTACAAAAATATAATAAAATGAATGGGGTAATACGAAGACATTTTGGTAAACAGATGAGGACAGAGACAAAACTAAGATTACATAACGTCACATCAAAAGCTGCTCTAAAATACGGAAGTGAAATTTGGATTTTAAATAAAAGAAACTCTCATAAACTTCAAGTAAGCCAAATGCGCTTCTTACGATCATTGTTAGGAGTTAATAGACTGGATCACCAAAGGAACACTACTATCAGAGGAAAACTTGGAGTAGCAAGTTTAAATGAAGATATCCAAAGATACCAACAAGAATGGAAAAATCATCTGAGAAGAATGGCAAGAAATAGACTTCCAAAATTGGCATTCCAATATACCCCAACTGGACATAGGGACCAAGGAAGACCAAAACATCGGTGGAAAGATCAAGACCATCTTCGCTAGGTTTACCGTACAGGCCACATGGCCTAAAACGAATTTGTTCATGATGATGATATATATATATATATATATATATATATATATATATATATATATATATATATGATTAAGAAAGTTTTCTTGGGGTTTCTGTGTCATGGATTCAAGGTCAGCCTCTGGCCACTGATTTTGACATTTCAGCATGATCCCACATGCCATTATCAAGGAATGATAGGTTCAAGTCACAGGTTTAGGTCTTACATAATCAAACACATTAAGTTTTCACTGGTCCATTTCCGATGCCATACACCCATCCAAGTCTTATATAGTTAAAACACCTTCAGTTTTCACTCTGCTCCATTTCCGAAGCCATCTTGAAATCTAATGTGGAATTCGCTTCTTAATTCACAGCTTTGGGGATCCAATTTGAACTCATTCTTTCAAGATGGTGTTTCCAATTTAGTTGGTACTGTTTAATATATTCCAAAATTGGCGTAGTCTTAAATTCTTTTAAGATATCGATGTTCCTTTTCCGATCCCATCTGGTGTAACCCGCTGTTCTGCGCATGAATCTCATTTCACAAGCCTTTATTCTGCTTTCATGTTGTCTTTTTAGTGTCCATGCTTCACTACCATAGGTCAACACTGGTCTAGCCAAAGTGTTATATAAACATAATCTGCTGTTTTTTTGTACAAGGGATGGTTTCATAACTTGATTAATAATTCCTAAACTTTTATTATAACTAGTATTTTTTTCAGGGATATCTTTTTCATCCCAGATAGATAATATCCAAGGTATTTAAATTGATTAGATCTCTCTAAAATTTTATTCTAAAGACAGATTTTACTTTGTATGGGGTCCTTCCCATGAAATGCCATAATTTTAGTTTTGTTAATTGATATTTCCATATTAAATTTGACACCTATTTTTTGTAAATTATAAATTGATCATTGCAAATCATTTTCGGAAAGTGCCAGAAGAGCTAAATCGTCTGCAAAAAGAATAGCATCGAGTTTGAGGTTGCTATTGATGGGTATATATCCTCGTGTTTTCCTCCATTCGTTTATTAATTTCATTCGTTATTAATTTATTCATATATATTTGATTCTTCTTTTCCAAAAGTACAGAAGATAGTTTTCTATACCTCTCCCAAGGTAAGTTCCAGCTGTAATGTAAACAAACAAGATTTATGACTGCATTCTTATTAGTCGAATGATTTAAGCACATAAGGAAATGTCTGCTCTCTAACTCTTGAAATAAAGGAAATTTAGGCCATGTCTATATAAGTTATGGGGGCATGCCGTAGCATAGCGGTTAAATCACTGAGCTACAAGCCGGAGGTTTGAGGGTTCAAGTCCCGTTGGGGTCAGGATTTTTAAACTGACCAAAACCCTCTGGCAGCACTATGGCCCTGGGGTCAACTCAGCCTCTTACAGAAATGAGTACCAGATGCTGGGTGAAATAAAAATAAATGTTCTTCCCTTATTAATATTTTTGTACCCAATTAATGTTTTAAATTCTTTGTGAAGAGCATTTAAGATTGAATTTCATATAATAAAATTTCGGGAAGGGATAAGTCAAAATGTTCTGGGGGCTGACAACCCGGCTGGAAAAAGTGGGAGCCTTAACCTACTACAACCCCAAGGCCCTCCGGGCCTGTTGTGGGATCACTTTACTTTTACTTACTATATAAGTTATATGGGAGAATCTTTAAATATGTAATTACAATTTTAATAGATTGAACAAGCATTGTATACAACTAAACCATTGTAATCAATGGTAAAGAGAAAAAAAAAATTGCCTGAACCAGGAATTGAACCCTGAACCTTCAGCTTTCCATGCTTACGCTCTGACCACTGAGCTAATTCAGGCTACATTTCCATATAGGCTAATGCTAAACAGAAACAAGGTGCATGAGGAGCCAGTGTATCTTGTTAACATCTCATCAAGTCAAATGTGATCTAACTCAATGTCTGATACATGCTATTGTTTGTATGTAGTACCCGATTTAAAAATAATCAAACTATATTTTTCGGATAATACAAGATAAGATGGTACCAGTAATTAATAACTTCCAATTCTTAATTATTTATGACAAATTATATATGGTTGTACCTAATCAGAAGTTTGTGCTTTTTGCATTATGTCAATAGGTATCCCTTATTAGCAATTTTATTAGGTCTTGAGCAGAATTTATGACTAATGTATCATATTTTTTAGTATACTGTTTGAAAGCATTCAAAATAATTTTTCTCCACTTTTCAAAGGTTATCCTTTTTGATGCTTCAAAAATTGTATAGGAAAAGCGGCCATTTGAAACAATTGAAAATCTATAGTATTCTGCATTGCGCATGTGTAAGAAATTAAATGTTTATTTATATTTAATCTATTAAAATTGTAATTATATATTTTGAAATTCTCTCATGTAACTTACATAGTTATGTGCTAGATAATATATATTTGTATATTTAAGCTCTGGGTCCCAAGTCTGAAAATTTTCAGGCTCGTAAAAGATTAAGCTTAAATAAAGAGGCCTCTAATTAAAATTTACTGACCACAACATCCTAATAATACCTTAGTTGCCTGTTAGTTGTCTCATTGGGTCGGTGTGTTGACCACATGCCATCCATGACATCTCTGAGCAAATAAGGTAACTAAAAATTAACTTGGTCTAGTAACTCTTTACAAAGGAGAGGCTATGGCAAGGCAATGCCATTATAGATAGGTAGATAGCATTATTTTATTTAAGTGTTAGAAAACTAACTACATTTTCTTACACACTTAAAGGTAAAGTTATTCGAACAATGAAAATGCACTCCGTACAACTGGAGAGTTATAGTGATGACTTAATTTGATTATATTTGAAAAGAAAAATATATGCCTAGACCGGGGTATGAACTCAGGATTTTGACTCTCTATGTCAATGCTCTTCCATCTGAGCTACCTAGGCCTCCAATCTAAACATGTATTTTTCTCTTACACATAGTTAATTCCTTAACCCCAAATGCTACGAGCCATTGCTATGATTTTTGCAAATGGCGGCTTCTTTATTACGAAGACTTTTTATTAGGAATTTGAACATTACTTATAAAGCCAGTAGTGCTTCTTTCAATGTCAATATTATTTGTTTTTAAACATCTTAATGTTAGACATTATATTTGAGAAGAAAAATATACGCCTAGACCGGGTTTGATTACTGGTTTGCAGTGTAAACAAGAATGATATTCTTTATTTAGAACATTGATTAGACAGATTATCTTTTTTTTGCCAAAAATAGTTGTTTCATTATATTAAATTTTTTATTTTTGTTTCAGGTTGTGTAGTGTGAAAATACAACTTTTTAATTTGGTAAGTACAATTCAAAATAAACTATTTACTTATAAGCCTTTCTGATTTTGCATGCAATTTCAGGTACTTCACTCTAATGTGAAATTTTTTGTATAAATGGATGGCACTATGCATCAACCAGCTAAGCTCCATATAAAAATATTTTGGTGTCATCTGTTGCATTGACTCATGAAGTATGTGTATGCACTTTTAGCACCAAATCGTTAATTATAGCCTTATTATTAAAGAAAAATGTAAATGCCATCAGTCCTGTCAGAAATTCTGTTTTTTTTGCAACAAATGGCTATGAAATGAGATCTTCGTAAATACTAATCTAAATTGTGCATCATGCAGCTTAGCACCTAATGTTCCTGCTCTTATATTGTTATGCATAATTGAGTATTGTTGGTTTCTCGCCACAATAAATAGTGAAGATTCTTAAGTCAGTGTATTTTTTTGTGTTATGACAACCAGAACTCTGAAAGTTTTAGATATATTTTTAAGAACTGCCCTGAAAATGGAAATGCACTTTATCTGACTTCAGGTATCTATTATGTGTATATAAATTTTTCGTACATGAAGTTCTTGTACTACACAAACAAAGATAAAAAAAAGTCAGGTGCTTGTCAATTCAGAGGTCATTGTAATAGGCAGCGGGGTAAGGAGATCCACCCCATCAGTTTGTAAAATTTATTCTCTCTCTTTTTTTTTGTGAAATGAAAAGTGTATATTTTTTTAAAATTTGTTCTATAATTTTAATCATCATCAGCATCAAGGATTAGACCTGCTGGTCTGTTCTGATCTCATGTTAGAATTGGTATATCCATCTTTTACTGGATCTTCCAACATTTCTTCGTGCTAGTGGTTTGTAATGAATCTGTTTCAGAATTCTATTGTTATCCATTCTATTGATGTCCATCCATTCATCTCTGTATTCTGTAATTCTCTCTAATAGTTTGAATGTGTTCAGTTCTCTTCATATATCCTCACTATCCTATATAATTTTAATATATAAGTAAATTTCCGATGTGAATATTTCATATTAAAAATATGAGGGAAATTATTTGTATTTACTGTTCCAATTATTTTAAATATTGTTTACAAGCACATTATTAGTCATGTATATCCTTTAAAAAGTATTATAGTTCAAAATAAAAATTCAGTGTGCAAGTTGGCGGATGTCTTATCAATATTTTTTACTCTAAGGAATAAAAAAAATGATTTCACTAAATTGTTACAGCATGCCTGCTTTTTTTATGTGCATGAAACAATTGTATTTATTTAGAAAACATTCATTTAACACATTTCATAATGTAATATGTTTGAAATATTACAAGAAATGTAATATATAAACATATCAATAGGTGTATTGTGCAAACAATCACTACTAATATTATGATACAATATTTTACCAGTTTATACACATTACCTTGATGATTGGCTGATTAATGCATAATAAAATATCCCATACTAATATGCATCAACAGTGTAAATGCCCTATTGTGGTGCTTAACTGTTTTGATGCAGAGCAATTTACGTTCTTATTACATATAAGTGCAGTATTGGAATATTGACTTAAAATATTTTTTTTCATAAATTAATGAGCCAATTTTTAACATCTTACCTCATAATGTCCTGCGCCGTAGCCGAGCGGTTAAGGTAGGAAGCCTTGGCGCAGAGCTACGGGACTTGCGCTGGTTCGAGTCTCCATGGGGGAAGAAATTTTCTCATGGTATTTCGGCCAGTATGGGACCGGTGCCCACCCAGCATCGTGAGGCAATTGGGTAGCTACAATAAGTAGCGGCTCCAGGTTGAGGAACCAGCTATAACGGCTGGGGGACTCGACATGCTAACCACATGTCACCCCTACACTGGCTGTTGATCATCTACCTCTGTGATTGACACATGTGGATGTGAAGGGCCAGCAGCCGGCTGGTAAAAGGGCAACCACTGAAAAGTGGAAAGACCCTCAATCGCAATCGGAACCTCATAAATGACTCATTAATTTAAGAATTAAGAACCTCATAATGTTATTTCCCATATTTAACTATGAATATTTTTTTTTTATTCATACAGTACGAATAAGTATATATAATAGTATCATATAAGTGATTATGAAGTCAGAAATAATTAAATAGCTCTTGCTAGAGTTTAAAATGTAAAAAAAGACTTTAATCACATTTTCTCGGAACTTGCATAATGGTGCTTAGCCAGTTGTTGCATAATGCCATCCAAATACAGTATGTTACGTATGTAAAAAGCTCTTCAACCAATAAGTACTAGAAATAGTTGTTAGCATTAAAATATCTGATCATGTAGTGGCAGAGCAGTGCCCCAGAAAGATTGACCTGCATACAAGCATCAAACTTTTATAGCAAAAATCACTAAGAGGTTTAATTTAACATATAAATTAAAATGCTTTACACCTTACCCCTTCCAGTCTTCTAATTTTACTGTTTGAAAGCTTCATCTTCAGTAATTTCTTGTCGATCAGTAGTACTACTACTTACTCCCTCTGTTGGTGGACCGATGGGAATAAGAAGCAGTTCCTGATCGACATAACATCAGGCAACAAGAAAATCAATGGTAAAGAGAAACATTTTTCCTGAACCAGGAATCGAATCCCGAACCTTTAGCTTTCCATGCTAATGCTCTGTCCTGAGCTAATTCAGGCTTCTTTCCCATCCAAGCAGAAATCCTTCCTTTATGTTACTTGGGGGGGAATGAAGCCTGAATAAGCTCAGTGGACAGAGCGTTAGCATGGAAAGTCAAAGTTTCGGGGTTCGATTCCCGGTTCAGGCAAACATTTTTCTCTTTACCATTGATTTACAATAATTTAATTGTGTTCATTAATTTACTTAGTTCTATCAGTAATAGCTTTAGCTTCTCAATGTTAATTTAACAAGAAAATACTGAAGATGAAGATGCCTAAGCTTTGAAATCGGTATAATTAAAATACTGGATTTGAGGTGAAGTATAAATCATAATTTAAATCTACACAAGCATTAATTATATTATTTTTGGTCTGGACATCTTACCTCAATATTAATGTTGATTTGTTCTTGGACATGTTTCAAAACAATTCTCTGTTTTATCTTCAGCTTTCCCAGACTGGGAAAGCTGAAGATAAAACAGAGAATTGTTTTGAAACATGTCCAAGAACAAATCAACATTAATATTGAGGTAAGATGTCCAGACCAAAAATAATATAATTAAAATAACCTCAAAATATAACTTCCTAAAATTAAATATTAACTACACAAGCATTACCTATCTTTTAAAGTTGGAAGAGAAACCATCTTTTCTCCAAAGACTCCCTTTTAGAAATTATTAATTTTGATTCAATCTATGACTAGAATATGGGGGAGGGGGCAAAACTATAGTTACAATTTCAGTTATATTATTTTTAATCTGAACATCTTACCTCAATATTAATGTTGATTTGTTCTTGAACATGTTTCAAAACAATTCTGTTTTATTGTCAGCTTTTCCAGAATTACTTTGAAACATGTTCAAGAGCAAATCAACATTAATATTGAGGTAAGATGTTCAGACTAAAAATAATATAATTAAAATAACCTCAAAATATAACTTCCTAAAATTAATTTCAGTATTTGTTACTGAATGTAAGTTTTGTTAAACAAGTGTTACATAGGATATGTGGATGGTGATAATTAGAGAATGGATTTGTATGCAAAATAAGGTACTACAGTAAATATGCATGAAAAATGTAGAAAAATAGGCACCCTAAATATGCAAAAACAGATTGTAATAAAATCAAATAAATTATTTGCTTTGTGGGTAATCTTAAGCTTATTCCTGGCTGTTAAAGTAGATAAGGAAGGTTTTGTTGTGTGAAACTCCATCCACCCGTCAGTGAAGAAGGGTTTATATAATGAAAATGCCCTTTCTACATTACATTATGTCACAGGTGCATGTGAAAAACACATGTTACTTCTTCAGTGAATTCCTCTTCGGTTACAGTTTTTTCACTATCACCAGAGATCATTTTGCTAATTTGAGAAATTCTATTGTAACCAGGATTTTTATTTAATAATTCACTAAGCTTATCAAATGCAATTTTAGCAATATCGTAATATTATTTCTTATACCATATGCATATATCGATATCACCCTCACGATATTACATAGAGAAAACATACCAATGAGGATAAATATACTGGAGGAAATTACAATTTTAAGAGAAATCGATAACAACCTGATTTTGAATGAGAATGTACCCAGTCCACACAATCCTCTATACAAAATCACAACTAAGTCAGTGCTTCAACGAGGGTCAACGAATACAGACCTACTTAGTTCTGCTGATGATGGGACTAGTCCTGAAAGACCTAGAGTGTGTTAAGACATTTTAAGTTGAGGAGACGGACCTATAAGGTGACTTTTATGGTTTTATTTAAAAATGTTAATATTGTGACTTAATACCTCAACGGAATCTTACCATGAATTTTACTGGTTTCGAAGACAGCCGAAATTTCAGCAGTCACTTTGTGGGCCGACCCCTTGGATATGTTAGTTTTCTGCGCCAAACGTTTTAGTGATTTTCTAGGATTTCTAATCGCACCCGAATATCCTCAAATTCTCTATTGTTAAAACATGCCTTTCACGCATCTTCGGAATGTTACAAACTGAACCTGTTGTATGCCACTTTTTCATCTCTCAACTTCGAAAGGCACGATTTTGTAGGAATCGTTCAGTCAGATTATTTTTGAGAAAATCTCCGAAGGCGTCTTCTATGGTTATTTCTCAATAACATTCCACCAAATGGAATCGTTCAACCGTATACTTAATCTTCGATTACTTTCTTATGTAACACACAACAAGCGGTGAAATGATGCGAGGTTTCCTCTTAAAATGGATTCACTGTACAACCCTGCACTGTTTTAAGACATGAAGTGAAGGGGATTAACATTTCAGTATGACTTTGATCTGACTTATGAAAATTAGCTTGTATAGATTGCTGCGGGCCACTGAAATGCCTCCCGAACACACTCGACATTTTCGATTGACACTCAGAATGTTTTATCCCCTTTGGACAACAAACTTCTCGTTTCTTTCGGTCTAAGGTTGTACCGACAACGAAACACGTACTTGAATTACAGAATTTAGTTCTGTAAATGATAATAGCACACGAGTTGGTAATTTGATGGTGATACGATAAGAATTTTCCTATGATATTATCTGTGCATGTCTGCGAATCTTCTAAAACTAACGTATTAAAATGTCCCAATCTCCTCTCTCAAATGGTACTAATATTAACCACGTTAGATGCATAGTTTTGAAATGACATTTTTCTTAGAAGTATAACGGAGTATTTGAAGATGGAAGATAACAATTTGCAACTATACTATAGTATGAAACAATTAATGGAGGAGTTGAGCATGCTAAAATGACCCTTTACTATTCCTGTCCCACATAATGCCATGTTGTTGATGAGATGTGATATACCGAGAATTCAGACTGACAAGGCTGTCACTCTTCCATAAGGACAGATGAAATGGATGCCATTTGTATGGAGAAATTGTGGAATGAAGGTTTCGGCAGAAGAAACGGGATAAATCCCTAGAAAAACATCCCGGCTACGATTTGGTAACCACGAACCTCATAGAGAGTGACCGAAGGACTAGGGATCCAGAGGTAAAGGACAAATGACCAACTTTTGCCATGGATCCGTGAGGGTTCTAAATGATTTGAAATTGCAAATTGCTTTTGCCTTAACTGGGACACACATTCCAAAAAGGCACAGATTCTTAGCCAATCAGCTTGATAACTCGTATTTCAATTAGGATCAAGGAAATAGGTATTTATGGTGTAAGGTATAATTTGTTGTTAACGAGTGTCAATGAGACACATTAACGTCTTAAACTGGTTAACATGCCATTCTTACTTACTCACTGGCACTATCGAACCCGTAGGTTTATCGCCGCCCGGACATAAGCTCTCAATACATCCCTATCCTGAGCTAATGCTTTCCAATCATTCCCTGTATAATCTACTTCCCTCAAATCATAGTTAAAGTTCTACCACCTCATTCTTGGTCTACCAACTGGGCGTTTTCCCCTCTGGCTTTCTTACAAGAAGCTTCCATGCACGTCTTTCATTCCCCATACGCGCAAAATGTCCTGCCCATCGCAGTCTACGAGACTTAACTGTTCTTATGTCTGGATTCCTATAAAGACCATGTAGTTCATTGTTATGTAGTTTTCTCCATTCATCTCTCTTTGGTCCAAAAATTTTCCTAAGAACTTTATTCTCAAATACTTGTAATCTCATTTCCTCCCTTAAAGTAAGAGTCCATGTTTTGCACCCATATGATATAACTGGTAGAATAATAGTTTTATATATTTTCAGTTTAACGTTTTTTTTAAAGGAGTTGGGATATCAAAAGTCTCTGCAATGTATAATAGCATGCATTTCCAGAATTGAGGCTGTTTAATTTCTTTGTGCATCTCATTCCTATTTGTGATAATTGTTCATAGGTATTTGAATTCAGCAACTTCCTCAAAATTTTCCTCATTTGTCATTAGCTGTCCATTTCCATTATATAATTATTTTTATGTGACCATATATTTCGTTTTATTGATATTTACTTACAGTTCCCAATCTCTTAGTGTTACTCAGTAGTGTGTGCGTGTTGGCCTTTAGTATCTCCTCGCTATCGACCAACAGTACATCATCAGCATGAACTAACAGCTTAATACCATCGAGTTGTAGGCCTTCCTCATCCTCTAAAGATTTGATGGCGTGCTCTAGTACAAAATTAAATAGTAGAGGAGATAGTGCGTCTCCTTGCTTCAACCCATTCTGAATCTTCAGAAGTGGTTAAGACACCATACATTAACAAATTAAATATGTATTTTTTTTAAATCCTCACTTCATTTAATAGAGGCACTTCGTAGTGTAGTTGGAAGGTCGTTCAATGGTGTCAGAATTTTTAAACTTGCCTAAACCTTTTGTCGGAACCACACGACCATGACCCATCCTCTTGAAATGTGTGCCTGACATGTTATGATGGTAATGGCAGGGCTGACAACCCGAGATCCCGAGCCGATTTTCTAGGAAGGTGGGATTAACCCAAGGACCTCATAAGACCAGTAATAGGATTACTTTACATTTTGTTATACTATGTGATAAAAATCACATTGTTCACTTTATAAAATATTTCCAAGAAACATTTACATCTGTTGGTATTAGTGCTGTCATTACATTTCAGGGTTCTTTTATTTTATATTTGAAGAGAAACATTTTCGCATAGACCGAGACTCGGCGAACCCGGTACCTTCGGCTTTCCGGGCCAAATGCTCTACCAACTGAGCTACCGAGGCGAGTTGCGATCCGGACGCAAATTTTTCTCTTTGTACGTTGTAATTCCCTTGCGCCAAACGCTTTGAAACCGTTGCTTTTATCTTTGCATATGGCGGCCTCTTAGTTAAGAAATTAATTGGGAATTTAACACTTCTTTATAAAGCCAGTAGGGCTTCTATTGATGTTTTATTATTAATTTAACACTTCTCACTGAAGGATAAATTATATTTGAAGAGAAAAAAAATTCACCTATACCGAGACTCGAACCCGGGACCTTTTATTTTGTTTGCTACTGTGGGTTTTTATTATTTCTCTACCACAAATAAACCAAAACATTTTTATGGTAGTGTGTATTTCCACGTAGAATCAATATAATACACTTATTGCAATGAGACTGGAAAAAATGTGAAAATTTCAATTGAAACAGGACTATTTTGATGCATTCTGATTCACCGTTTATTATACAATGACAATATTTGGTGGATGTAAGTTATTATTTTACTTTGCAAGTAATATTTTAAGAGTGATTTATTTTCTTTATTTTTTATATATAACGATTAGTAGGGTACAATTTATTATTTCTTCCACCTGTTAAAACTGGCACAGAAAAATATAGAAATAAGCGTTAGGGGCGTGACTAGCAATCGACTCGAAGTCTGGCGTAGCGTGTCTCGCGCGGTAAACAAAGCGTTGCCAGGACGACTGTTGCCATCACAAAGGAAATTACGGCACCGATCGTTGAAATGAACGTGTTGCCATTTATAATAGAAGCGTCCATTTATGATATAGGTCATCAAAAAAAAAGCAAAAAGAAAATTTTTTCTGAAATTACATTTTTTAAAAATAAAAATGTATGAATTTCATACGGTTGCGTGTTTTATATAAATAGCGAATTTTAAATATGTTTATTTTAGTAATGGCGTTCTTAATATCTCGGGCCTTTATTGTAAAAGGAGGAACGCATTTTGCCACCAGAAAAGGACAACTCGAATTATAAATTTTGCCGTTCGCAAAAAAATATAAAGTGGAAATATTGTAATTTACCAGAATATTTAATCAATCATCGTGTTTTCAGCAGCCCTATTGCAGATTATTTGCCTCTAGCCGCAAAAAAAAAAAAAAAAAGTCACCCAGAAACTGAGTAAATATTATTTACGGTCCGATTTCGATGGTTTTACAGAATATCTTTTGTTAAATTATATGTTGTATAATTGACACATTTAAGTGATTTCTACCTGTTATTTTTTCTATTACTTTATAAATATAATGGAAATGGACAAATGAAGGAAATTTTGAAGTGGCTGATTTCAAGCATCTAGGAACAATAGTCTAGAACAATAGTTCCAAATAGCAATGAGATGCACAAAGAAATAGGCTCAATTCTGGAAATGCATCCTGCTATACATTACTTGTGTCGTCCCAACTCCTTTAAAAACATTAAACTGAAAATATAAACTAATTATTCTTCTAGTTATATGGATGCGAAACATGGACTTTAAGGGAGGAAAGATTACGATATTTGAGAATAAAGTTCTTAGGAAAAATTTTGGGCCAAAAAGAGATGCACAGACAAGTGAATGAAGAAAACTACATAATAGTGAGCTACATGGATGTGTAGGAAGCCATATATATTAACAGTTAAGTCTATACTGCGATGGGCAGGACAGGTCGCACACATGGGAGATGAAGATTTACATGGAAGCGAAAACGCCCAGTTGGTTGACCAAGGATGCGGTGGGGGAACAACGTTACCATGATTTGAAGAAAATAGATCATACAGAGGATTATTGGAAAACACCTCAGGACAGGATGTATGGAGAGCTTATGCCCGCGCGGCCATGGACCTATGGGTTCCATAGAGCCAGTGAAGTAGAGTTATTACTGTATTACAATATGAAACAAATTAAAGTAATAAATATATTTTATAGGATATATAGCCAATTTAAAGTTAATACAATTATATATTTGTACACAGTATAAAGCAAACATTGCAACAAAAAGGTAACCTGACCTACCTATTAATTTATGTGATACATAAATTGAAAAGGACATTATTATAAAATGTGTTGTAAAGACATTCACGTGTGTGAATTTCATGGTGTTAGCTAGAGCTTTAACGGTAAAGAACCAATCCTTTTATTGCACCCCCACATAACTAAGTTAATAGCTAGCTATACATGAAGCGTACCTACCTTTTTAAAGAGTCACGTAGCCAGAATACACGGGCAAATTGTTTTTGGGGAAAACGCTTGGTCACCAGAGATGATGTTTAACTAGGCTCTCGAGCCCAGTGAGATTTAGAATGTGGAACTATATTTGAAACAGCCCCTTATCACATGCACGCGCACACACCCCACCAGTTGGATGAAACCAATTGCTTCAAAGAGAGAAAATTAGAAATTGTTTTTACTTTTTGTTTTTGTTCCATAACTCTACATGGCATCCATTAATGGCAAGGAGATATCCAACCAGTATATATCCTCTATCCATATTTTATGAAGCATCATGATGTTACATGTTAAGATTATTTTCTAAGTCATCCTTAACAAGCCTCCAAATATATGCAAGGTGTTCGGGGGGGAAAAAAAGGAAAAACACCGACAATGAGGCGAGGTGGTATATTGAGATATGTTGATCGTTTATTTAAGGTACCAATGTCCGGAAATGATGCGTTTTGACACTATGAGTAGTTGAATTATCAAGAGTTCCGTTGGTTGGATTTCAAGACAATACTGTTAGAGTTCCGTAAAGTTTTCAAAATATCTACCTTCCATCTCATTGCAGATCGCATACTTCCCAAAAAAAAAATAGGCCGATGGAATATGGAGTCCCAGATAGACACTGCGCATGCGCATACAGTTCGAGCCATGATTACGCACCCTACCGCATCAAGACTTGTGTTCTCTTGTGGGTTGATATAACTGGCTCCGAAAGTCGGTCAAAAAACTGCGATTAAGTAATATTTGAATATTAACAGCCATAAATAAAATGCAACCTGATATAAATAAAAATGCATGATTCATGTCACGCAGCGTGCCCGGGTTCGATCCCCGGTCGGGACAGTTTTTTTGGGTGAGGTTTTTATCAAGGTTTTTCCTCAGCTGTAAGGGAAACTTTAAGGCGCAAACGGTCCCTGAAATCATATGGCCATCGCAATCATCATTCATATTGATCTTAGGATTAGGGACTCTCCTGGCGCACCATTATCACCCATCATATCATCGTGACAACGTAACCCCGTCTTCCAGGCGCCCCAATCTCAGAAGTGGGTTACAAGTACGCTATGCCAGGAGAGAAACCAGGAATGTCGAAAGACAAACCTGGGGCATTTGAAAAAAAAAAACATCATGGACAAATTCGTTTTAGGCCATGTGGCCTGTACGGTAAACCTAGCGAAGATGGTCTTGAAAAAAAAAAAGGGAGTCCGGAGTTTTAGGGTCCCCTTTCGAGGGTTCGTTGATAAATATAACCGTCAAACACAAGAAATACACAAAAAATACTTTTTGTGACTAATTGCTCCCGAAGAGAAAATATACTATAAGAATTGTGCTATGAAATGATCCGTGCATGCCCGACGGTTCTAAAATTAACATTGAATCAAAATGTGTCAACTGCTTCCTTCAAATGTTACAAACCTTGGTCATTTTGCATGCACAGTGGGCCAGGTAAGAAATCTAGCTGGAAAAAAATATTTTTACTCACCCTCACCAATTTTTTTTTTCATTCTAATATAATTGCCAGATTATTGTTCATCACTTATCTGTAAAGGAGGGTAGGATTCTAAAGTTTATAAAGACAATATAAACGTCGGATATTGCCGATATTTAGAACTCATCTGGTCCGCATCCCAGTTGTGTTGTGAGATGTGGAAAGTAAAGACGTGTTCAAATGAAGTAAGCTGTTCTTATTCTGTATGGAGACTTCACCACTTCCATTGATGTATTTAACATGTTCCTACATAACCAGATGTCTTAAATACACGTGGGACCATACCTTCGAAAAAAATACAAGCATCTTATCTTTAATCGAGTTACAAAAAAAAACTCTGAATGGTAGTGAACATTTTAGTTAGAAATGTGGAATGATTTATGGACTTTAATTCTGCACAATAAAGTGTGTAAATTGTTGCAGTAGGCGGGCCTACCGTGACGCGCATAGATTTGATTTAATATATGAAGAAAAGTTCGATAGGGGCAATAAGTGATTATTTACGAGGGCGGATCGGAAAGTAACGGACAATAATTTTTTTCTGCCTTGGTATTGCAGCTAGAATGTTGAAATTTCCACAGAGATATAGTTTGAAGTTTTCACTACAGATGGTACTTTTTTCTCAGGTGCACCTCTTGCGAGAGAAGCTTGAACTATGCAACAAAGATGGCGCGCATGCTACAGTCGTCCACAGGGCGGATCGGAAAGTAACGCACAATAATTTTTTTTAAAAAGTTTAATAGTAAAAAAAAAGAAGGAAAAAAAAATCACAAATGAACTTACATCTTTTACCTACTTTTCGACAGTCACCAACTTTCTCAACACATTTTTCCCATCGTGTTACAAGTTTCAATATGCCCTGTTCGTAGAAGTCCGTTTGGTTGGAGTGTAGCCATCTGCGCACTGCTGATTTCACTTCCACATCAAAGCGTTTGCCGGCCAGGAATCAGTAAGGCGAATCACTAAGGTTCACGCGTCCCTCTTGGAAGAATGTGCACCACCTGGAGACATTGCTACGGTCCATACAATCATCCCCATACACGCCACGCATGTCCCTGTGAATTTCACTGGGTTTATGCCCTTTGGCCCACAAAAATCGAACACTTCTCTGTTCCTCACAGGTGGACGACTGTAGCATGCGCGCCATCTTTGTTGCATAGTTCAAGCTTCTCTCGCAAAAGGTGCATCTGAGAAAAAAATACCATCTGTAGTGAAAACTTCAAACTATATCTCTGAAATTTCAACATTCTAGCTGCAATACCAAGGCAGAAAAAAATATTGTGCGTTACTTTCCGATCCGCCCTCGTATTTTTTGAAAAGCTATTTTCTCAAACGTATGGAGTTGTGCGCGAGAAAAAAAAGATGTTATTTAACTGAAATATTCTGATTGGCTAGAACTGAAAGTAAATTTTCCCTTTATTAAGAATTTAGAACAATTCCAATCGTTGGAAAGTCCTGTTCCATCTGGTTATAGAATTGAAAGAAAAAATTGGAAACTGTGGTCGTTTTAAATTTCGGTTGTGCAATCCATTCTAAGACTTATCTCGTGTAGTCCAGATGGTACAATGCCAGCGCTTACGTAACTTGTATCGATTCTCTTCAGTTTTATTTGTCAATGCCTCCTTTTTTGTTTGTTTGTTTAATAGTTTATATGTTAGTATAATTGGATCGAGAGCAAATTTTCATCAAGGTTGAACTACTGGCTCTTCTAATCTCTGGCGGCGAAGTGCCTATAGGGCGATTTTGTGGTATAATTCTAATGCCACAGGTATTGTTCTGTAAATATAATTACATATTTGAAATTTTTCTTTAGTCTAGAAACTAAGGTGAGGGTACATTCTATATATCACCAAATTAAATAAAATGATGAGACCTAAAATGTTCAAAATCATACCTGGTTTAAATAACTAATGACCTCTCGTTTTGTAAATTTAGCAATTCTTTTTAACATACCTTATTTACTCGAATAATTTCCCTCCTTTTTCTTTCAAGATTTAGGAGTGATAATTCGAGGGGGAAATTATGCGATGAATGAAAATATCAACACGCTTTCACAATATACACAATTAGACATCTACGGTATTTCCATCATGGCCATTGAACTACACTCTGACATTTTGAGAAATTTAAAGAATAAGTTGTATTTAATGTTTATTATCAGACACAGACCATACAATGAAGGCGTGTTTCACTCCGTTTTTCATGGTGAAATTTACCATTTGTAACTTCAAATTTGCATTTTATTGTATAGCTGGTTTAACTTGGTAGAGAAAGAGATGGATATACAAGGGTAGATCTTTGACGGCTTTAGTCCGATACAAAAGAAAGAACCCACCCTGTTGTCAGTTTTGCTCTTCCCCCTTTTCTCTATTAACATCTGGTGAAGAAATTCCGACAACACTGGTGCCAGTGAGAGAAGCGAGTACAGTTGTTTCATTCTGCAAATTTCTCGTAAAGTTAAACCAGAGAGACTTTAGCTGTTATACTTTTTCTCATAGTTGATTTAACGACACTGACGCTGTAATAAAGTCAATGCACAATACCTAACTCTATTCAGACTGATGGCAACTGATGTAGGGATGACAAAAACTGCGGGTACCATTAGCTCTTTGTAAAAGGGATGGATTCCAGACTAGGTTTTTCTTGAATTCCTTTTGTGTTGTACTTGAAAGTTGTAAATATGCTTCCTGTGCAGAAAATAAAAAAAAATACAATTCAGATTTGAGTTGTGGCTTAAATGTCCTTACACTGGTTAGGAAACTATAAATGGAAACCTATAGGAGACAGCTGTTGGAAGACCGAAGATCAGATGGGAGGATGACAATGAACGATCTAAAAAAATGAGTGACTTAATTTTAATATGTCAAGGGACAGATTGGCATGCAGGATTGTTGAGGCCAAAACATTAACTTTTGAAGTTGTCGCGCCTTAGGATGACGATGATGCCCTTGCATCGAAAATTGCGACAGCTAGAGTTTGTAAATTTTCATTTGAGGCGTTTTAGTTCCGTTAGATAAAATACTATCAAACCACCCACCATATGCTTGCATCCTTATAATACCTTTTTTAAAGTATAATTCCTTGCTTTATTTTTCATTAGTTTTAATGCCATCAGTAACATTTTAACTACTATTCTTGTCAGTTTGAACAAATATTAATTTAAAATTTAATATTATACGCCCTTATTTCCGTCAGCGAATCACACGACAGCTTTTGGTCAGCTGACTACTTGCGTCAATAACATTGGTTACGCGTCACAGACGTCACACTTACGGAGGATAACTGTATTACCAAGTCTACCCGAAGGGAACAGTCTGGAATAAAACAAGTCAGTCCTATCGTATATACATTGGGTGTCGAAAATATTCATTCACATCATTTTGATAGGGTTAAAATTTAATCGAATTTGCTTTTTATCTGTGGGAGGAGGGATTAAAAAACAATTCAATTAAAACATGTTTACTTAAACTCTTTAATGCATCTATTTACACGATTTCGTTTAATTTATTTATCTGTCCAAAATATCTACAATCAGGTAGCCTATTATTCAATAAAAGTAATTCTACCAAATGATCATGAGCCAACCTTTCTAATGCTTTTCGTAAAAATGACAAGTAATTTTTTTAAATTATATAAAATTATATACTTTGGAAAAGGCGAAAACACGTAAACTGTATTGCACGCACTAAAAATTTTTCTCTCTATGTGGGCCTTCGAATATTTTGTAAAGTGTACATAAATAATTTTGAAACTCACTGTATAATTCGATTTATATATTTTTAGAGATTTTCAGACAAAATTAGAAATTAGTGAAATAAACCTGAAAAATAGGTATAACAACAAACAATTAAGACCGGTATTCAAGAACCAAGCTTTCCGCGAAGAGAGTCTCTCATCCCGTCTCTCCGTGGTTAGTTATTAGGGTCATGCAGAACCTACTCTGACTCTGTTCATCAGCATGTGCTAACAAGATAATAATTAAAAAAACGTTTCCAGGAACACATCGAAGGATAACATCAGCTTATGGAAGAAAGAGATGGCATGTGCGAGAGTTTGGTTCTTGAATACCGGCCTTAATGTTAATAACATCTAAAATCAATTGCTTACCATTATTGTTTCCTAGAGGTGCTACTTATAGATCGTGATAATATCGCTATATATGTCTTGTCGCTCAATCGACACTTTTCGGCCAGTGTACTTCTTGCACTTAAGAGGGTGAAATTTCTATTTTCTACATTTTTTAAGCTACATACTAGATTTTTGTACACACATTCATACCATAATAGGTATTACACTGAAGTTTCATCCTTCTAGGCTTAAAAGTATGAGTTATTGAAGAAAATCCATTTAAAAATTTGCATGTTACAATTTTTAATTAGTCCCATAATTTTTTAGTAATTTTTTTAAATTTTTTACACGAGCACTGACTTATTTAGAACACTATGCATTGACTTTTCTATATCATAATAAAGGAAGGCAAAACCTACATCCTCCGCATATGAAAATTTAATTTATTTTAAAATTACTACACTTTATTTAAAAAACTATCAACGTTGTTTTAAAATCCATGAATAGAATTATGAGCCATAGTGTTTGGGACATGCAGTGAAAATTTCGTGTTTCTATCATTAAATTTCTCGATGCTATTTTGATTTGAATATATTGAAATGCAATGAAAATACGAGGGCGGTTCGGAAAGTAACGCACAATAATTTTTTTTAAAAAGTTGAATAGTAAAAAAAAGAAAAAAATCACAAATGAACTTACATCTTTTACCTACTTTTCGACATAGTCACCAACTTTCTCAACACATTTTTCCCATCGTGTTACCAGTTTCAATATGCCCTGTTCGTAGAAGTCCGTTTGGTTGGAGTGTAGCCATCTGCGCACTGCTGATTTCACTTCCACATCTGTCTCAAAGCGTTTGCCGGCCAGGAATTTCTTCATGGGACCAAACAGATGAAAGTCCGATGGTGCAAGATCCGGACTGTATGGTGGATGCTGGAGCACCTCCCAACCAAATTCGGCGAATTTCTGACGAACGACAGCAGCAACATGGGGGCGAGCATTGTCATGAAGAAGTTTAACGTTAATGTTGTGACGTTTGTCACGAATGGCACGACGCAACTTCACCAAAGTTTTAATGTAGTCCGCAGCATTCACAGTGATCCCATGTTCAGCAAAGTTCACCAATAAAACACCATGCATATCCCAGAACACTGTCACAAGCACTTTCCTGGCAGATTGAGTCACTTCGAATTTTTTCTTTACTGGGGAACCAGCATGTTTCCACTCCATTGATGCCTGCTTTGTTTCGGGCGTGTAGTGGTACGCCCACGACTCATCACCTGTGACGATTCCTTCCAGAAAGTCATGTCCTTGTGCGGTGTACCCGTTAAGTGGTCCAAGCTTGCCATCATTCGCTGGCCCTTGTGGTCGTCTGTCAGGTTCTTAGGCACTCAGCGAGCACTAACTTTACGGAATTTCAAATTTTCATGAACAATATCGTACACCGCACCATAGGAAATGTTGAACTTCTGCGATAAGGCTCGCAGTTGCACACGCCGGTCATTCAGAATTGCCGCCTCAATGCCTCTGACATTCTGCGGGATTGCTGCTGTTGTCGGCCGGCCGGAGCGTGGCGAATCACTAAGGTTCACGCGTCCCTCTTGGAAGAATGTGCACCACCTGGAGACATTGCTACGGTCCATACAATCATCCCCATACACGCCACGCATGTCCCTGTGAATTTCACTGGGTTTATGCCCTTTGGCCCACAAAAATCGAACACACTTCTCTGTTCCTCACAGGTTGACGACTGTAGCATGCGCGCCATCTTTGTTGCATAGTTCAAGCTTCTCTCGCAAGAGGTGCACCTGAGAAAAAAATACCATCTGTAGTGAAAACTTCAAACTATATCTCTGTGAAATTTCAACATTCTAGCTGCAATACCAAGGCAGAAAAAAAATTATTGTGCGTTACTTTCCGATCCGCTCTCGTAAGTGTGGAAAAGCCAATTTAAGGTTTGCATACAGTTAAATTGAAAATGTAGCAGACATGCCCTGCGCCATAGGACACTGAAACTTCAACTTATACTTTAAGGTACATAGTATTTCTTAACACAAAAAAGAAAGAAAAAAGCTAAATTTGACCGAACATGGCGATAATTTCACCCATCGAAGCCCTTAAAAAATGTATTCTTCAGAGGGGTGTTGTGAATGAAGTTCTCAGCCTTGAAAATACTTTCTCTTATAAGGGATTTCCCTCGAGCATATTATTTATGATCGCATACGACCCCATGGTCAAAAGTGTATATATCTGCCATGGGTTTTTCACATTTTCTCCCATGCAATAGGTTTATCACATTTCCTGTTCTTTATTAGAGTTTACACTCGATTTTCTTATTGCCAAACTGTCCATACTTCTCTAGTCATCAACGAAACCGTGTACTTGTTCACACTACACCTACCACTTGCGTAAAAGTCAATAAACTGTTATTGTTCTCACGCTATTTATTTTGACTATTTAACTCATGTCGCAAATGGTAGTCAATGACCAATCACATTTCAATTAATTCTATTTTACACCAATGACAGTCGTGTTTCACCTCGCTCTTTATCGATTTCTCTTTATCAGCTCCTGCCTTTGTGATAAAGAAAGCTCCTCCCTTTTTAATATTCTGAACAGGTTAGACCATTATTTTTCTCCAACAAATACATTGAATATAGCAAATAATGAATAGATTCAGTGATTTTACTGAGTTGTTTATTCAAAATATAAATTATTAACCAATAATGTTGATTATAATAGTTTGATGTGTTTAATTATTTCTCCACTAGAGTGCATTCCTACAATATTGCGATCCTATTTGGCAATAAATAATATGATCGAGTTGCAGTGAATTTACATAACCTCACATTTCTAATTTATTTTCAAACATCGCCGTTTACATTAACTATATAAATATTTTAAAACACCGGTAACTATATTCAAATAATTATTTTTTAGTAAAGAGCTTAATTTTATTCGTTGAATAGTCCTAACAAATGCCACTCTTGATTTCAAAATTCTATAGATAAATTCACTCCTCACTTCGATAATTTGGAAATCACTCGTGGCATTACTTATGATAACCTCTAACGTTAAGAATCCTTTCTCTGGTTTGCGAATTAATACCGCAGCATTATGACCTTAAAATTCTCCGTTGCCACCACATTGTAATAATAATTGATTCGTCCACCACAGTCCGTACTACTGACTTGACAACACCACTTTGTCTTGTAAACCATGTGCAGCGATCGCGCCAAAAACCGGTTAGTCGTGCCCACGCCGGGAATAACGGTTTTCAATGCAGTTATTGAAATCATATTTTATTGCAATAGTGGTTTTTATTCTACCAGTCTAAATAAAATAAGATTAAAATATGACTGGGAAATATTTGCTGCTCACTATCGTGCGCTCTCCTTTCTTTGACATGTGCTCTCGCTGACTTTCTAGCGCGCTCTTGCTCTTTCTTTTTTCATCTTTTTTCTTGCGCCCTTTCTTTTTCTATCCTTTTTAACATTCTTCCTCTTTCTTGGGCGTTCTCGCTTTTATTACTTCTCGGGCTCGCTCCATGTTTCTCTCTGCGCCATATCTCAGCCTTTCATTCATTCTCGCTGGATCTTTCTTTCTAGTGCGATCTTTCTCGCTTTCTTCCTCGCACGATCTTTCTCGCTTTCTTCCCTCGCGCATTCCGTCTAGCGTTCTTTCCCCCTCGGGGGCGATCCTTCTCGCGTTCTTTCTCCCTCGGCGCGATCCGTCTCGCGTTCTTTCTCCCTCTGGCGCGATCCGTCACGAGTTCTTTCCCCCTCTGGCGCGATCCGTCACGCGTTCTTTACCCCTCGGGCGAGATCCGTCTCGCGTTCTTTCCCCCTCGGGCGCGGTCCGTCTCGCGTTCTTTCCCCCTCGGGCGCGATCCGTCTCGCGTTCTTTCTCCCTCGGGCGCGATCCGTCTCGCGTTCTTTCCCCTCGGGCGCGATCCGTCTCGCGTTCTTTCCCCCTCGGGCGCGATCCGTCTCGCGTTCTTTCCCCCTCGGGCGCGATCCGTCTCGCGTTCTTTCCCCCTCGGGCGCGATCCGTCTCGCGTTCTTTCCCCCTCGGGCGCGATCCGTCTGGCGTTCTTTCCCCTCGGGCGCGATCCGTCTGGCGTTCTTTCCCCCTCGGGCGCGATCCGTCTGGCGTTCTTTCCCCCTCGGGCGCGATCCGTCTCGCGTTCTTTCCCCCTCGGGCGCGATCCGTCTCGCGTTCTTTCCCCCTCGGGCGCGATCCGTCTCGCGTTCTTTCCCCCTCGGGCGCGATCCGTCTCGCGTTCTTTCCCCCTCGGGCGCGATCCGTCTCGCGTTCTTTCGCCCTCGGGCGCGATCCGTCTCGCGTTCTTTCCCCCTCGGGCGCGATCCGTCTCGCGTTCTTTCCCCCTCGGGCGCGATCCGTCTCGCGTTCTTTCCCCCTCGGGCGCGATCCGTCTCGCGTTCTTTCCCCCTCGGGCGCGATCCGTCACGCGGTTCCCCCCTCGGGCGCGATCCGTCACGCGGTTCCCCCCTCGGGCGCGATCCGTCTCGCGTTCTTTCCCCCTCGGGCGCGATCCGTCACGCGTTCTTTCCCCCTCGGGCGCGATCCGTCACGCGTTCTTTCCCCCTCGGGCGCGATCCGTCTCGCGTTCTTTCCCCCTCGGGCGCGATCCGTCTCGCGTTCTTTCCCCCTCGGGCGCGATCCGTCTCGCGTTCTTTCCCCCTCGGGCGCGATCCGTCTCGCGTTCTTTCCCCCTCGGGCGCGATCCGTCTCGCGTTCTTTCCCCTCGGGCGCGATCCGTCTCGCGTTCTTTCCCCCTCGGGCGCGATCCGTCTCGCGTTCTTTCCCCCTCGGGCGCGATCCGTCTCGCGTTCTTTCCCCCTCGGGCGCGATTCGTCTCGCGTTCTTTCCCCCTCGGGCGCGATCCGTCTCGCGTTCTTTCCCCCTCCCACCCGCACTTTTTCCTAACCCCTTTCTTTATTTATCGCGACCAAATTTTTTTTTCGTCCCACGTCCTTGTTTTCCCCCCCCCTCTGCCATTTTTTCTTTAGTTCCTTTTTTCTTTAGTTCCTTTTTTCTCTCTCGCACCCTTCCTTTCTCTCTCCTGTTACTCTCTTCCTTTCACGTTGAACTACTAGTCTGTTGTAAGTAGATCTTTTCTCGCCTAAAATATACAATTTTTTACCATTGGTTCCATATTTCCCAGTTTATTAAGGACTATTAAAATATGTTTCAGTGCCACACACTCATTTTTTGTGCTTTAGATTCAGGGCTATGGGAATAGAATAAAATTACAAATTTGAACTCAGTCGGATATCAAACCATTAGTAAACAAGTCGGGAAGCAGGCATTGAGCGTTTCATGAATATATTCATTATACTAAGGAACATCGGGTAAACGCGCTCTGATTATTTCCTTCCCAACGCTGCCTAGAAGTAGGACCCTTAAACTTTCGACTGGATCATAGAGGGCAGAGTCACTAGGCTGTTTATAACTAAATAGTAACACAGTTATACACCTTAAATTGTTTGTTAGTACAATTAAAGTAGTAAATAGATTATACAACTTAAGGACACGTGGTGTTTTTCACCTAAAAGGTGCGGCATCGGTTGATGACCTGTTTGCGTGCTTGAGGCCAAAGTTTGTTTAGTTTCCAAGGCAACCGCCTATCACAACCTACTCCCCACCAACCCTTCTGTCTGTTACCATATCCCCACCCATTGGAGCCTCCTCTCCCACCCATACATCTTTAATAATCGACTTCTCATGAAAAATTTAGAAAACAAATGAACGTATGATGGCGCAAGTCTTATATCCCCTTCCCCTGTCATTATCGACCGAATATTGACAACTGGGTATGATACCATAAGAAAAGTAGGTTTTAAGCTTCGATTGGTTTTCTGTATTACACAGGAAACCATTTTATATAAACTCAGCAAATGAAGTTAGTTTTGTCTTTATAGGATACTTGAGCATTATAACTGGAATACTCCATTTAAGTACGGTACCGAATGTCCATATAAATATTTCCATATTTGACACTGTCTCATTTCAGTAATTAATGATTTTTCAAGAAAGACCGAAAAAATAGAATTTGAATTACTATGTGCTGTTATATTCACGAAAATGTCCCGCTGTTCTCTCGAGGTAGCGTACTGCCTTGTCACGCAGCGGGCTCGGGTTCGATCCCTGGTCGGGACAAGTTTCCTGGGTGTTTTCTTTTCGGTTTTTTTTCTCACGTAAGACAAATATCGGGAAACTTTGGATTTCACAGGATTGATACATGAATAATTTTCTCATATGATTGTGGTTAGAGCTTCTGATTACGGCTAAGTTCTGGATTAAATTCCCGGTAAGCCTACAGGAATTTTTCCTTAAAGGGGAATAATCCTGTGGTCGGCCATGGCCTGGAATAAGTTATTTAAGGACTCTCCTGATGCATTATAATATCGAACATATCATTGGTATAACTTAACTCCGCCTTCTATGCGCCCCAATTTCAAGGGTGGGTTATAGTTCCGCTAATGTCATGATAAATGCCAGAATCCTGGTGGTATTGGACAAAAAGAACTCATTTGCTGTTCTTCTGACGCTTATGAGAAGTAGTGGTGGACTAGTGGTTATGCTCCTTGCCTCTGGTCCCGAGGGTCGCGGATTCAAACCCGGCCGGGGTCGATGGATTTTTTAGGACGGAAAAATCCAAGGAGCAAGTCCTCCTGGAGGGACTTTAAGCCGTGGGTCCCGAGAATGAAGATTTTCAGGCTCGTAAAAAATCCTTAAGCCCGAATGAAAAGGTCTCTAAGCAAAATTTACCGAATTTTCCCGCCCTAGTACTACCTTGGTTTCCTAGATGTCAGTATGAGGCGGAACGCTGACCACGGACCACTCAAAATTACATCTATACGAAAACAAGTGTAATTAAATTAGTATGGTTCAAATTCTTCTCTGTAGGGGGAGGGCGCCTTAAACTCTGTAAAGGGGAAAATATAGGCTTACAATATAAAAAAATCTAATTCTACAAATACAAAGTACTTTCCTTATGCTTACTCTCGGGCACGTTTCAAATCACTTATATGTTTAACGAAATTGAAGTATAGAGTGAAGACGATTCTATTTTTCCTCACTTCTGAAAATTCTAACGATGTACTTCAGTTTATGATCTGCATATGGCTGTGTAATATTTTTAATTATACATCTGTGAAACGAATACTGTTTCTCTCACCTTCTATGTTTTATGTTAATTTAGACGTAAGTTTATCATTTATACATAACATGATCATGGATCGATATAGCATTTTCAATTAGATAATTGACTGTCATTTTACACTCAAAATGACCGATTATGTTGGGAGATAACTATAAACAATTCCGTATATATGGAAACAATGACGTCGTTGTTAAAGTGAGTTGATTATTTCATGACATAAGACGAAACTGTTTGGGAGAAATTCTTAATAATTCGGCTTCCCCACCCCGCTGAATTGCCCATCTGAGACCTGTTTATAATTTATTACAACTCATGCTTTCGTCATAGTGCGCATTTTTTCCCCTTACACTATGAAAGTATAGCATTTTCGGACATTCTCTAAAGAAGGGGCTAATTTTTACCGTCATAATTGTGAAAATTCATTCTCTAAAGAATGGGCTCATTTTTACCGTCATAATTGTGAAAATTCCATGTTGTACGAGCTATAATTTTATTTCTAATTATAAACAGGGTACTGCAATAGGTGCGTTGTATGTTATACGCAGGTTTGACGGCATTGTCAGATTCAGGTAGTTGTGTAAAAGCTGATCGGTGCAGTTCGTGAGTTTTAATATTAATTTTTCTAAATGTTCTCTCATGTTTTGTTTTAATGTTTAGTAAATTCCAGCAATAACAATCTCGAATAAGAAATTCTGGTTTCTTTAGTTCTGCTCGAATTAGTTTATGTAACGATAATGAAGTAGCAATAATTCCGATCAACCTCCGAAGATATAACACTTTTTCAGTATATTTGTGATAGGTTCAAAACAATAATTACAAGTTTCTTAGTTTTAGCGAAAGGTATCTAAAATTCATCCAAAGTTGGACGATTTTAAATAAGGATTTACTTGAAAGTCTAAATTTAAAAATTGTTGTACCGGCCATCAAGTTACTATTTAATTACGAATCATGTATGTGTGTGTATATATATATCCATCCATCCATAGTAATTCTGCCCGAAGGCAGGTCCTTCACTGCAATCATAGCATTTTCATGCTATGCCTGCAGCTTTACTAGGGAATTGTGTAGGTGTGGTAGCTCCCGTGCTTTCCACACCTGTGAAGGATGATGATGATGTTGATGATAAGGGTGTTGATGATGGCCATGTGATTTCGGGGACCGTTTGTGCCGTTTTCCTGACATTTGTCTTACAGGTGAGGAAAAACCCCGATAAAAACCTCACCCAGAAAAACTGCCCCGACCAGGGCATTACACCACCAGGCGAATCCAATTGAAACACTTATTTTTGTTATATATATATTCGGTAAACGAGCTAGAAAGGCTGAAACATTTGCTTAGTTTACGCAGTTGAATTTTTTAACACTTGTTTAAAAAAAAATCACCATTAAAAATGTCAACATATTTTGAGACTTTCGGTCGTACAAATCATTTCATAGTATTTGAATTTGGTTCCAACTTTTAAACACAGCTGGTGGTTAAAATACTAGATCGCGTTAAAAAGAAAATGTTTTGTGACATTCAAATGAGTGAAAGTGTTCGAAATTGTACAGGACAAAGGAAGAAGTAGGCTGAAAAACATCCTACAACGGCAGTGTGGTTGATAATTTACAGCCATTTTCGTGTCTACCATGTCGCGTGGCTCATCTTTAATAAGTAAATCTTAAATGAGTTTCCATAACCCCCTATCGTATCGTTACATAACCAGTAGAACATTCTAGTCAGTTGTTTCATTTTCGATATATTTAAATATTTCACACGCTTATGTATTATGTATAAACTACAGTTTATACAGAATTGTCGCATTTCGTCGGAAAAGAATAACAAAACGTTTGTTTTTAATCAATCAAATGATTCCACTTTATTGCCCACCAATCGTTTCTTGTCGTGAGTAGCTTACGCTCTCAAACGTCCCCGAGAGTATCATTGATGCTGAAAGGGTCACCCATAACGGGAATAAAATACAGGTGATGTGTAGGGTTCGGATGTTTGACCAAAAGATTGTTTGCAAATATGACCCTGTATATAACTAAATATGACATAAAATGACAAAATATAACCGAACATCCATCCATAGTCCATAGTAATTCTGCCCGAAGGCAGGTCCTTCACTGCAATCATAGCATTTTCATGCTATGCTTACAGTTTTACTAGGGAATTGTAGGTGTGGTAGCTTCCCGTTGCTTTCCACAAAGGTGAAGGATGATAAGGATGATGATGATGACCATATGATTTCGGGGGCCGTTTGGGCCTTAAAGTTTTCCTGACATTTGTCTTACAGGCGAGGAAAAACCCCGATATAAACCTCACCCAGAAAAACTGCCCCGACCGGGGATCGAACCCGGGCCCGCTGCATGACAAGGCAGCACGCTACCTCGATCGAGACCACAGCGGTGGACAACCGAACATATAGATGTAATATTATATGCTACATTTTATCTTGTAGGGCCGCATGCAAATTACATCCAATCACCGGTGAGCTGACTTTCCGTGAGCAAATGCAAAGATCGAATTAGCTACCCACTAACTGGCCATGCATGAAAGTCGTCGTTTTCGTAATATTGGCAAGAAATTACCCAGAATTCTCAGCGATAAAACCACTTCCGTTATTTTGTCTGCAAGAAAAACTTATTTATGCTTGCGTCCCGCAAATAATACCGTATACGACGTCCGCGTCGAGCGATATCACGCCGATTCTCCTGTTCTTCCAGTTGAATTATTCGGTAGACTCTATCAAATTACTCTTCTCCGCGTACACCGAAAACATGATCGAAGTCTTAAAGGTCCGATATCTGGGATAAAACAGCAAGGTACGCGGCAAGGTTTCAAACTACATCGGTTCCCATCGGGTTGATCACGATTCGTTTTCTGCAAAGTCACCTCGCCAGGTAGCTTAGGAATTTCGACAATTATTATCGCATGAACAGATTTCGAGTACGTAAAAACGTCTTTGGATGCAACTTTCTCAGCAGAGAACGGTTCTAATGCGTTCATAGATACGACCCGTAGTGTCTCCATTATAGAAAGCATACTGCAATTCTCTGCACTTGCTGAACTACTAGGGAATTATATTTATTCTGAAATAATTCTGCGTGTTCCTGTGAATGAACGTTGGATTTATACTTTTTAGAAGTAGATATAGATTTTTGACAATTAGTTGTAGATTAGTGTTATATCAGTTTATTTTGGTTCAGTATATCACCACATGCATCTCGAAGGTAACATTTCTCCTGTTGTCACTTAGCACTGCGTTGTTGCAAGATGTCACAGGAGCAATATTTAAACAGTTTAGTCACTGGAATCTATTTATGGGTCGTTTTCACTCAAATCTGCTTTATCACCATGCAAATTGTCACTAATTTTTCTCAATCATATCCAGTATTCATAAACTTTATCTAGTTTGTTCTTTACCGTACGGCTACACTATCATCTTCAGTTTCCACATTTTTTTTACTAGCCCCCAAACTTTCATGCAATTCTAAACCAAAATTTCAAGTTGAGAAATTGCAGTTGTGATGTCTCCATAATTTGACTATATGTATGTCAAATTTCTCATCATACTACTGCAAAACAGCTCTTGGAGACTTTTAATGGAAGATGCTCCACTGCTATCAAAATTAGAAACTATTTTCTTTATAACTTCATAGTTTTCACGGTAATGTCCTTACTGCATTCAGCCATGTTTCCCA
>JASPKZ010001842.1:0-10090 GCA_030220185.1 Diploptera punctata
TTGGAAAAACAGTAGGGTAGAACCTTGGAAAAACTCATTTTTTGAAATTTTAGATTAAGAACCCGGAATTTTGTTGCATTATAATCCCTGACACAGTCCCTAGATAGTATTTTTTCAGTTTTTGATCTCGAAAATTTTGACATTGTTTTTGGAAAAACAGTAAGGCTTATAACTTGGAAAAAACTCATTTATACAATTTTGGATTTAGACCCCGGTTTTTTTGCATTTTAAATCCCTGACATCAGTCTCCGAGATAGTATTTTTGCACTTTTTGAATTTTCGAAAATTTTGACATTTTTTGGGAAAAACAGCAAGGCTATAACCTTTGAATACTCATTTTTGAAATTTTGCATTTAGACCGGATTTTTTGCATTTTAAATCCCGGACACAGTCCCTAGATAGTATTTTTGCAGTTTTTGAATTTTCGAAAATTTTTACACTTTTTGGAAAAACAGTAACCTCGGAAAACACATTTTTGAAATTTTGCATTTAGACCGGATTTTTTGCATTATATATCCCGGACACAGTCCCTAGGTTGTACTTTTTGCAGTTTTTGAATTTTCGAAAATTTTGACATTTTTTGGAAATACAGTAAGACTATAACCTTGGAAAACTCGTTTTTGAAATTTTGGATTTAGACCGGATTTTTTGCATTATAAATCCCGGACACCGTCCCTAATAGTATTTTTTGCACTTTTTGAATTTCGAATTTTTCATTTTTTTTTTGAAAAACAGTAAGGCTATAACCGAGTCCTTTAGCAGCTGCAACATGGCAGGGTCCCGCAAACATTCCTGCATCACACGCTTTGGCATTTCGTCTTTATATAAGAATAAAGTTCTTAGGAAAATTTTGGACGAAAGAAAGATGAGACAGACAGGTGAATGGAGAAGACAGCACAACAGTGAACTACACGCTCTTTATACGAATTATAACCTTGGGAAACTCATTTTTCAAATTTTGCATTTAGACCGGATTTTTTGCATTATAAATCCCGGATACTGTCCCTAGATAGTATTTTTGCAGTTTTTGAATTTTCGGAAATTTTGACATTTTTTGGAAAAACAGTAAGGGTATACCCTTGGAAAACTCATTTTTGAAATTTTGGATTTAGACCGGATTTTTTGCATTATAGATCCCTGACACAGTCCCCAGATAGTATTTTTGCAGTTTTTGAATTTTCGAAAATTTTGACACTTTTTGGAAAAAAAGTAAGGGTATTACCTCGGAAAACACATTTTTGAAATTTTGCATTTAGACCGGATTTCTTGCATTATAAATCCCGGACACAGTCCCTAGATAGTATTTTTGCAGTTTTTGAATTTTCGAAAATTTTGACATTTTTTTGGAAATACAGTAAGACTATAACCTTGGAAAACTCATTTTTGAAATTTTGGATTTAGACCGGATTTTTTGCATTATAAATCCCGGACACAGTCCCTAGATAGTATTTTTGCACTTCTTGAATTTTCGAAAATTTTGACATTTTTTTGGAAAAACAGTAAGGCTATAACCTTTAGAAACTCATTTTTCAAATTTTGCATTTAGACCGGATTTTTTGCATTATAAATCCCGGACACTGTCCCTAGATAGTATTTTTGCAGTTTTTGAATTTTCGAAATTTTGACATTTTTTGGAAAAACAGTAAGGGTATAACCTTGGAAAATTCATTTTTGAAATTTTGGATTTAGACCGGATTTTTTGCATTATAAATCCCTGACACAGTCCCTAGATAGTATTTTTGCAGTTTTTGAATTTTCGAAAATTTTGACACTTTTTGGAAAAACAGTAAGGGTATTACCTCGGAAAACACATTTTTGAAATTTTGCATTTAGACCGGATTTCTTGCATTATAAATCCCGGACACAGTCCCTAGATAGTATTTTCGCAGTTTTTGAATTTTCGAAAATTTTGACATTTCTTGGGATTACAGTAAGGCTATAACCTTGGAAAACTCATTTTTGAAATTTTGGATTTAGACCGGATTTTTTGCATTATAAATCCCGGACACAGTCCCTAGATAGTATTTTTGCACTTTTTGAATTTTCGAAAATTTTGACATTTTTTGGAAAAACAGTAAGGGTATAACCTTGGAAAACTCATTTTTGAAATTTTAGATTAAGACCGGATTTTTTGCATTATAAATCCCTGACACAGTCCCTAGATAGTATTTTTGCAGTTTTTGAATTTTCGAAAATTTTGACACTTTTTGGAAAAACAGTAAGGATATACCCTCGGAAAACACATTTTTGAAATTTTGCATTTAGACCGGATTTTTTGCATTATAAATCCCGGACACAGTCCCTAGATAGTATTTTTGCAGTTTTTGAATTTTCGAAAATTTTGAAATTTTTTCGGAAAACATTAAGACTATATCCTCGGAAAACTCAATTTTGAAATTTTGGATTTAGACCGGATTTTTTGCATTATAAATCCCGGACACAGTCCCTAGATAGTATTTTTGTGGTTTTTGAATTTTGGAAAATTTTGAAATTTTTTGGAAAAACAGTAAGGGTATAACCTTGGAAAACTCATTTTTGAAATTTTGGATTTAGACCGGATTTTTTGCATTATAAATCCCGGACACAGTCCCTAGATAGTATTTTTGCAGTTTTTGAATTTTCGAAAATTTTGACATTTTTTGGAAAAACAGTAAGGGTATAACCTGGCAAAACTCATTTTTCAAATTTTGCATTTAGACCGGATTTTTTGCATTATAAATCCCGGACACAGTCCCTAGATAGTATTTTTGCACTTTTTGAATTTTCGAAATTTTTGACATTTTTTGGAAAAACAGCAAGGCTATAACCTTGGAAAACTCATTTTTAAATTTTGCATTTAGTACCGGATTTTTTGCATTATAAATCCCGGACACAGTCCCTAGATAGTATTTTTGCACTTTTTGAATTTTCGAAAATTTTGACATTTTTTGGAAAAACAGTAAAGCTATAACCTTGGAAATCTCATTTTTGAAATTTTGCATTTAGACCGGATTTTTTGCATTATAAATCCCGGACACAGTCCCTAGGTAGTATTTTTGCAGTTTTTGAATTTTCGAAAATTTTGACATTTTTTTGGAAATACAGTAAGACTATAACCTTGGAAAACTCATTTTTGAAATTTTGGATTTAGACCGGATTTTTTGCATTATAAATCCCGGACACAGTCCCTAGATAGTGTTTTGCAGTTTTTGAATTTTCGAAAATTTTGACATTTTTTGGAAAAACAGTAAGGCTATAACCTTGGAAAACTCATTTTTGAAATTTTGCATTTAGACCGGATTTTTTGCATTATAAATCCCGGACACAGTCCCTAGATAGTATTTTTGCAGTTTTTGAATTTTCGAAAATTTTGACATTTTTGGAAAAAACAGTAAGGCTATAACCTTGGAATTCTCATTTTTGAAATATTGGATTTAGACCGGATTTTTTGCATTATAAATCCCGGACACAGTCCCTAGATAGTATTTTTGCAGTTTTTGAATTTTCGAAAATTTTGACATTTTTTGGAAAACAGTAAGGGTATAACCTTGGAAAACACATTTTTGAAATTTTGCATTTAGACCGGATTTTTTGCATTATAAATCCCGGACACAGTCCCTAGATAGTATTTTTGCAGTTTTTGAATTTTCGAAAATTTTGACATATTTTGGAAAAACAGTAAGTGTATAACCTTGAAAAACACATTTTTAAAATTTTGCATTTAGACCGGATTTTTGCATTATAAATCCCGGACACAGTCCCTAGATAGAATTTTTGCAGTTTTTGAATTTTCGAAAATTTTGACATATTTTGGAAAAACTGTAAGGCTATAACCTTGGAAAACTCATTTTTGAAATGTTGCATTTAGACCGGATTTTTTGCATTATAAATCCCGGACACCTTGGAAAACTCATTATTGAAATGTTGCATTTAGACCGGATTTTTTGCATTATAAATCCCGGACACAGTGTGTAGATAGTATTTTTGCAGTTTTTGAATTTTGGAAAATTTTGAAATTTTTTGGAAAAACAGTAAGGGTATAACCTTGGAAAACTCATTTTTGAAATTTTGCATTAAGCCACGATTTTTTGCATTATAAATCCCAGACACAGTCCCTAGATAGTATTCTTGCAGTTTTTGAATTTTCTAAAATTTTGACATTTTTTTGAAAAAAACAGTAAGGCTATAACCTTGGAAAACTCATTTTTGAAATTTTGGATTTAGACCGGATTTTTTGCATTATAAATCCCGGACACAGTCCCTAGATAGTATTTTTGCAGTTTTTGAATTTTCGAAAATTTTGACATATTTTGGAAAATGTGTAAGGCTATAACCTTGGAAAACTCATTTTCGAAATTTCTGCATTAGCACGAGGCCGCGGATTTTTTGCATTATAAATCCCGGACACAATCCCAAGATAATATTTTTGCAGTTTTTGAATTTTCGAAATTTTGAATTTTTTTTGGAAAAACAGTCAGGTATCATCAGCATCATCATCATCAGACACACATCATCATCATAGTACATTCAGAAATTTAGGCCATTTGATACCTGTTTCGGCCCCATAGATACACCATCCAGAAGTATTTTGAGTGGACGCCTGGTCTCCTTCTTCATGCAGTTGATACTTAACATTTGTTAGTGTATTCTTGATCTTCCATACCATGGACAGTTTATCCATCTTGACTTAATAATAGAAATTTTGTTTTTCTAAAGATTCCAGGTGTAATTCTTCTAAGATGTCGTCAGTTTTCCTTGGATCTAGTAGTGTGTATCCTGCGTCCTCCGAAGATATCTCATTTCAGCAATCTAAGTCTCTGTATATCCTTCTGTTTCAACGTCCATACTCCGCTAACCATACAAAAGAGTTGGAAGAGCCAGTGTTTTTAATACACTTTCATGTCTTGAAACTTTTGGACTAACTGTAGCTTGAAGATAGAATTTATTAACCCTAAAATTCTAAAAATTTTGATTATTTTTGCATTAAACATCCTTTTCTTCTCAATGAGAAGATTGCCATCCTAGACTATGTAAAATTATTCACCTGCTCAAAATTTTATTGTCCAGTACAATTTTACTTCTGACAGGAATCTACACCTTGAAATGCCATAATTTTTGTTTTTTCTGTAGATATCTTTAATCCATATTCTTCTGTAATTTTTGTTAAGTTCATACAGACCTTTCTGTAGATCTATCTTCGGAATTTGCTATTATTATTGGTCATCTGCAAACAGTAGGGTGTTTAATTTTTCTATTTTCTGATATTCTTAATTCCAAATTTATATGTTTTTGTTCCACAACATATGTACTCATTGATATACATTGCAAAGAGTGTTGGGGATAGGGGCAAGCCTTGTCCTCACACCACATTTATATTTCCTTCTTCAGAAAATCTGTTATTTAAATTTAATCTTTATGGGTGTTGTTTTTGTAAATATTTTGTAGTTGTGGCTGCCGAAGTAAATTGTGGTATATTCCTGTTTTCCAATATATTTACGAGTTTTGATCTCTTGACTGTGTCCGAATGCTTTTTTCAAAATCTATGAAAGGCAAAATGTGTTTCTTAAGTTTGAATTCTCTTCTTTTTTCAAGCAATAGTTTAACAACAAATGCTGAATCAATACAAGATCGTCCTTTCCTAAAATCCATTTGGACATTTCATAAGGAATTTTTCAAATGAAACTTTTCAATTTTTTCCATTTAACCTTGGAAAACTCATTTTTTGAATTTTGCATTTAGACCGGATTTTTTGGCATTATAAATCCCGGACACCTTGGAAAAACTCATTATTGAAATGTTTGCATTTAGACCGGATTTTTTTGCATTGATAAATCCCGGACACAGTAATGTAGATAGTATTTTTTTGGCAGTTTTTTTGTAATGTTGGAAATTTTAGAAATTTTTTGGAAAAACAGTAAGGGTATAACCTTGGAAAACTCATTTTTGAAATTTTGCATTTAGCCACGATTTTTTTGCATTATAAATCCCAGACACAGTCCCTAGATAGTATTCTTGCAGTTTTTGAATTTTCTAAAATTTTGACATTTTTTTGAAAAAAACAGTAAGGCTATAACCTTGGAAAACTCATTTTTGAAATTTTGGATTTAGACCGGATTTTTTGCATTATAAATCCCGGACACAGTCCCTAGATAGTATTTTTGCAGTTTTTGAATTTTCGAAAATTTTGACATATTTTGGAAAATGTGTAAGGCTATAACCTTGGAAAACTCATTTTCGAAATTTTGCATTAGGCCGGATTTTTTGCATTATAAATCCCGGACACAATCCCAAGATAATATTTTTGCAGTTTTTGAATTTTCGAAAATTTTGAATTTTTTTTGGAAAAACAGTAAGGTATCATCATCATCATCATCATCATCATCATCATAGTACATTCACGAATTTAGGCCATTTGTTGACCTGTTTCGGCCTCAATAGATACACCATCCAGAAGTATTTTGAGTGGACGTCCTGGTCTTCTTCTTCCTGCAGGTTGAATATCTTAACATTTGGTTAGGGTATTCTGTGATCTTCCATTCGATGGACATGTTGGTATCCATCTTGACTTATAATCAGAAATTTTGTTTTCTAAAGATTCCATGTGTAATTTCTTCTAAGATGTCTTCATTTTTCTTGTGATCTATAGTGTGTATCCTGCAGTCCTCCGAAAGATCTCATTTTCAGCAGTCTAAGTCTCTGTATATCCTTCTGTTTCATACGTCCATACTTCGCTACCATACAAAGAGTTGGAAAGCCAGTGGTTTTATATACACTTTCAGTCTTGAAAGCTTTTGGACTAACTGTAGCTTGAAGATAGAATTTATTAACCCTAAAATTCTTAAAAATTTTGATATTTTTTGCATTTACATCCTTTTCTTCTTCATATGAGAATATTGCATCCTAGATATGTAAAATTATCACCTGCTCCAAAATTTTATTGTCCAGTACAATTTTACTCTCTGACAGATCTACACCTTGAAATGCCATAATTTTTTGTTTTTTCTGTAGATATCTTTAATTCCATATTCTTCTGTATTTTTGTTAAGTTCCATACAGACCTTTCTGTAGATTATCTTTCGGAATTTGCTATTATTATTTGGTCATCTGCAAACAGTAAGGGTGTTTAATTTTCTATTTTCTGATATTCTTATTCCCAAATTTATATGTTTTGTTCCAGCAACATATTACTTCATTCTGATATAAATTGCAAAGAGTGTTGGGATAGGGGGCAGCCTTGTCTCACACCAACGATTTATATTTCCTTCTTCAGAAAATCTGTTATTTAATTTAATCTTTTATGGTGTTGTTTTTTGTAAATATTTTGTATGTTCTGCCGAAGTAAATTTGGTATATTCCTGTTTTCCCAATATATTTAAGAGTTTTTGATCTCTTGACTGTGTCGAATGCTTTTTCAAAATCTTGAAAGCAAAATGTTGTTTCCTAAGTTGAATTCCTCCTTCTTTTTTTAAGCAATAGTTTTTAACAAAAACATGCTGAAATCAATACAAGATCGTCCTTTCCTAAATCCATTTTGACATTTCATAAGGAATTTTTCAATGAAACTTTTCAATTTTCCATTTAACCTTGGAAAACTCATTTTTGAAATTTTGCATTTAGACCGGATTTTTTGCATTATAAATCCCGGACACTGTCCCTACATAGTATTCTTGCAGTTTTTTTGAATTTTCGGAAATTTTCACACTTTTTTGAAAAAACATAAGGCTGTAACCTGGAAAACCTCAAATTTCAAAATTTTGGATTTAGACCGGAATTTTTTTTACATTATAAATCCCGGACACAGTCCCTAGATAGTATTTTTGTAGTTTTTGAATTTTGGAAATTTTTGAACATTTTTGAAAAAAACAGAAAGGGTATAACCTTGGAAAACTCATTTTTGAAAATTTTGCATTTAGACACGAATTTGACGCATTATAAATCACGGACACAGTACCTACCAAGTATTTTTGCAGTTCTTGAATTTTCGAAAATGTTTGACACTTTTTGGAAAAAAAACAGTACAAGAAATAACGTTGGAAAACTCATATTTTTGAAAATGTCTGGATTAGGACCGGATTTTTTTGCATTATAAATCCCGGACACAAGTCCCTAGATATGTATTGTTGCAGTTTTCGTGAATTTTCGAAAATTTTGACATTTTTTTTCAAGACAGTAAGGGTATAACCTCGGAAAACTCATTTTTTGAAATTTTGCATTTAGACCGGATTTTTTTGTGCATAATAAATCAAGGACACAGTCCCCTAGATACTACTTTGCCAGTTTTTTAAATTTTCGAAAATTTTGACAATTTTTTTGGAAAAAACAGTAAGGCTATAACCTTGGAAAACTCACTTTTGAAATTTTGGGATTTAGACGCGATTTTTTTGGCATTATAAACCCCGGACACACTCCCTCCCCAGTAAGTATTATTTTTGCAAGGTGTGAATTTCCGAAAAGTTTGAAATTATTGGAAAAAGCGGCAGGCTATAACCCTGGAAAACTCATTTTTAAAAATTTTGAATTAGCCCGGATTTTTGTTGCATGGTAAATCCCGGACACAGTCCCCTAGAGAGTATTTTTTGTTTGTTGAATTTCCCGAAAATTTGACATTTTTTCGGAAAAAAATAAGACTATAAACTGTGGAAAACTCAATTTTGAAATTATGCATTTAGACCAGATTTGTTGCATTATAAATCCCGGACCAGTCCTAGGACAGTATTTTTGCACTTTTTGAATTTCGAAAAGTTTGACATTTTTTGGAAAAAACAGTAAGGCTATAAACCTTGGAAAAACCCATTTGTGAAATTTGGATTTATCCCGGATTTTTGCATTATAAATCCCGGACACAGTCCCTAGATAGTATTTTTGTAGTTTTTGAATTTTTGGAAAATTGGATATTTTTTTGAAAAACAGTAAGGGTATAAAACTTGGAAAAAACTCCATTTTTCAAAATTTGCATTTAGCCACGACCGGTTTTTTGCATGATAAATCCCGACACAGTCCATAGATAGTATTTTTGAGTTTTTGAATTTTCGAAATTTTGTCATTTTTTGGAAACAGTAAGGGTATAACCTGGAAACACATTTTTGAAATTTTGCATTAGACCGGATGTTTGCATTATAAATCCCGGACACAGCCATAGATAGTTATTTTTGCAGTTTCTTGAATTTCGAAAAATTTTGACTATTTGGAAAAACGTAAGTGTATAACCTGAAAAACACAGTTTTAAATTTGCATTTAGACCGATTTGTATCATTAAAATCCCGACAAAGTCCTAGATAAAATTTTGCAGTTTTTGAATTTTCGAAAATTTTGAATATTTTGAAAAAAACAGTAAGGTAAACTTGAAAAACCATTTTTAAAATTTGAATTAAGACCGGATTTTTGTTGCATTATAAATCCGGGACACATCCCCTAATAGAAATTTTTGCAGTTTTTGAATTTTCGAAAATTTTGACATTTTTGGAAAAAACTGTAAGGCTATAACCTTGGGAAACCTCATTTTGGAAATGTTTCCATTTAGACCCCGGATTTTTTTTGCATATAAATCCCGGACCCCTTGGGAAACTCATTATTTGAAATGTTTGCATTTTAGTAGACCGAAATTTTTTGCATTCTAAATCCCGGACACAGTGTTAGTAGTATTTTTTGCAGTTTTTGAATTTTGGAAACTTTTTTGAATTTTTTTTGCAAAACAGTAAGGGTATACCTTGGAAAACTCTTTTTTGAAATTTTGGGCATTTAGCCACGATTTTTTGCATTATAATCCCAGACACGTCCCTAGATAGTATTTTGCAGTTTTTGAATTTTTCCAAAATTTTGCACATTTTTGGAAAAACAACAGACTATAACCTTGGAAAACTCATTTTTGAATTTTGGATTAGAACGGATTTTTGCATTATAATCCCGGACAACGACTATAGTAGTTTTTGCAAGTTTTTGAATTTCGAAAATTTTGACATATGTGGAAAAACTAAGACGATACCTTGGAAAACCATTTCGAAATTTAGATAGGATTTTTTTTGCATTAAATCCGGACACAATCCAAATAATAATTTTTGGCAGTTTTTCATTTTCCAAAATTTGACATTTTTTGAAAAACATAAGATATCTC
>JASPKZ010001843.1:0-53558 GCA_030220185.1 Diploptera punctata
TTCCCGACCCACTGTGATAAGGATGGAACATTCTCCTTGTCTGAAAGGTCGCAGCGCGACGACTTCAAGGCTCATCCGGCTTTATATACAAGAAAGCAGGGAAAGCACGAAAAGAGATAGCAGGGGTCTATCCAGAGTCGATAATGATGCCAGGGAAATCTTTCGGCGGTGTGAGAAGCGGAAAGAATACCGCGAAGTATAAGACGTCGCACAGATAGAATTGGTCCTAACGGGTAATAATAGCAAATAGTAGCAAAATAACACCGGAAACACTAGTGCACTAGAGGGAACAGAAGGAAATTGGGAAACGCACATTACATACGATTGTGCCATCGACAGGTAGAGCCAAGAGGGGACAGATTGACCTAGGATGGAAAGGGAAGAGGACGACATAAAAACGAGAGGTTAAACACCTATGGTGGTGTAGATAAGTTTAAGACGCATAAGCAGTCTGAAATAAATAGAATCCTAGGATACAAGCAGAACAGATAGGAGTAGTTCCGAGTGAAAGAAGAAGTAAGGAGAGAACCCAGGCGTAGTACGTGGGTAAATATCTCAGAGTAAGAAGGGAAAAATCGAACCCCAATAAATGATGATATGTATGTAAAAGGGGAAATCAAGGAAACCCCGGGAGTAGAGAAGTAGAAAAAAGCAATTTAAATACAGGTAGATCAAGATACAATCAGGGAATAAAGTATGCAAAACGTAAAATAAATGTATAAAAATTCAACAAATCAGCTATGAGAATTTGCCAATCAAAAACAAACAGTTAGGTGAGGATAGAGAGGTAAAGCACGCCGTATCAGAAGTTACTGCAGCAGAAGGGAGAATGAGGACAAGGACTCAGGTTACGTAACATCACGGTGACTTCTAAAATTGAATCAGTAAGGATTCAGAGGATTAAACTAAGTGGATTGATATATTAGCAGTAAGATCAGATAGTCCGGGAAAATTAGACACAATGAATAATGAAAACCTGAATCCCTGTCCAGACACAAGTAACCTAAAAAAAATCATATCTCAATTAAAGAAAATTAAGACTAGGAAAGGGAGAGTGAGTAAGGAATAGAAGGCAGTTATTTCAGAAGTGGAGAAAGGAAAGAATGCTCTCAAACTCAGGACCCTAAGGAAACGATGACGTAAATTCAGGATACGAGTATTAATTGGGCGTTTGTACGGACTAATTCGGCTTTGGTCAAGTAGCATTGACATGATATAATAAGTGTAGTATATGTCCTTCCAACTGATGTGAAGACGAGCGCACCCAGTCGAAACCTAGGACTCTATTATAAAGAACGGGACTAGATAAAACCCTTAGAATTAGGCAAAATTTAGGCCTGCTAAATTATAGCAAGATATCGTCCGATCTAATTATGGAAATTATGTGTATATGTACACCTGAAGTACTGTCAAATTGAAAGTTTTAGGGAAAATAAAAGATGATTTTACAACCTGAGATTTGGTTGATGAAGGCTATGACAAATTGATAGGCATAAGGAGCACTCTTTTCGGTTTCCAGTGTAAAATCTAGCAACGGCCAAAAGATAAAACAGGGATAACATTTGTATAGGAACGAGGTTGGCAGTTTAAAGTTTAATGCCAAAAGACAATTTTGCTGGTTGCACCTTTGAGATATGACTAACTTAAAAGTAAATTTAGAGGAACTGAACGTTAGGAAAATTATAAAAGTAAAGATGTACATGGTTGCTCAAGATTCGGGGTTTAGTTAAGAGGGATACTATTCTTAGTAAGAAAACTAGGATTTGGTTCTGAGACCCCAGAAGGTACTATTGATTCATTTCTAAAAGTCCATATGGAATTTATTAAGAAAAAGGTAGTGCAAACCCATAGTTTTAAACAAAATAAAAAAATAAATAAATAAAAAAAACAGCAAAACAAAACCAAATAACGAGTAAATCAACGGTACAGAAAAAACCCTCAGCACAAGAAGAACGACTACGCACCACGATCTGACACTACGAGCACGACTGGGCTAAACTAGAAACGACGAGAGGATGTTGAGTCACCTAGGACATCCCCCACACCACGGAACATAGATTAGCTGATCCCAAAAACAAAAAGGAGGAAGACAGGGTCTATGCGGGTACGAACCTACTACATCAGGGAATAGTCATTTCAACATGGGAAATGTCCACCAGTCAATACGGTGCGACATGAGAGACCAAGTGCAAGTACCTTAACCATCTCAAACCGAACCTCTGATCGTCCGTGGAATCATATAATAATTCCCAACCAGTAATATACAGTAAGAAAATTGGATAAAAACACACGAAATCCCATTAAACCTATCCTCCGGATAATCCATGGCTCCTAAAAGAAACTGCTGGTCTCGAGGAACTCCAAAGGACAGACCCAGTATCCGGCATGGCTCTCTCCCGACCGAAAGGAAGATACCATCACCGAAACGTGGACCAAGCATCGGATTCAACCCAGGGAGGCTGTATTAGATCAGCATGAGCGCGGACATGCGCGGCGCCAAACAAGAACTAAGTGCTCAAGTTTCTCGGTGAACGCGGCTAGTGGAAAAAGCGAGTGTTGTGCAGAAAAGTGATAAGCTCTAATCAAAGTTTTAGATTTTTCTTTTCTTTTTCAGAATGACAGTGTGGAAAAGTAGACAGCAGCAGAAGAAAACAGAACTATGGAACAGTTGAAAAGGAAGAAGAGTAGATAAATTGTGTTTTATATATGTTTTCTTGTTTCAGGTTCGGTGTGACAGGCTAATCCATTTTTCCAGATGTAATGTGAAAACCAGATAAAATGTGGTTGATAAAGTATGAACACGTCTATGTCCCATATAGAGGAAGGGAACTACGGTTATTTGTAAAGAGGAAAATGGATTAACTTGAACACACTAAATTTCATGACTATAATAAAAAAAATTGTTCCTGTTTAAATTACTGTTTGTAAATCATATGTTAGAAAGAGTTGAAGTAGCTTTAGGAAACAGGAGATAGAGCAAATTCGTAGTATCAATGTAAACAAAATCCAGATCAATTAAAAAGCTTGTGCGTAGTCTAAGTACACAACTTCAGCGGCCCCCAAAAAGGGCCTGAAAAAGACCCTTTCTTGGGATTGAGAAGGGGGGAATATGTGATAAATACATAGTTCTTTATATAGATTCTTTATTGTTTTATAGATTATTTTAATTATTCGAGCAAAGTCGTTTGAGATGGACTTTAGACATTCAAAGTCTGTTGAGATAGAGTATAGTTCAGATCAAAGTCTTGATTGAAGCTAACTGTAAACATCCCTACATTTAGTTCCTTGGAATGTTAGTGGTACAGTTATAGGTAATTCGAGGTCATCTTTAGTATATAACACTTGAGAAGCGAGGGTCTCGCGTCTGTCTGTGTGTGTAAACTGCTGGAGGGTAAGTCACTGACCATTTTTCTTAATAATGTAGTCCATTTCTTTTGGATTTCAAATCAAGTACCATATAATATTTTTGAAACTATATTTTAGAAAAGGGATATAACATTTTTAATCATGTAGATTTGGTTAGATTTAAAAATTCCACAACTCCCTTTTCTCAACCCCCCCCCCACAGAAAGTACTGTAGTTTTAATATAGGCTTAGATTAGATTAGGGCTAGACTACTAAGGATTTATAATTATTTATACGTTAGTAATAAAATAGTTTAAAATAAGACTCCTTTGTTTAATTCAAAACATGTAAACTGTACATCCTCATACTAAGCGCTCGGCTAGATAAACGCTACCAGATTTTCCAAGTCCCGAAGGTCCTTTAAGCCTAATAAATCCAGTTTGGGCTCATAACAACAAATTTTTAAAATTGAAATAACCTTAACCTTGAACGGTGTTGAAACATGATATTAAAAGTATGGCTACTAACAGTGATGAAAGTTAAAAATTAAATTGTAACTGTTGGTAGGTGCCGTCGTTCCTCAACTTTATTAATGTATTGTATATAAAATTAACTAGAGCGCATCTTCTGCAGGTTGAGTTTCCCGTTACTTGTTGTTGTGTAGGGTGATGTATACTCCAAACTGTTTGTGAGCAGCAACTGACTTGTTTTTGACATCTCGTATAATGGGTTTGACTGGGGTGCGTTCTCATTGAGAAGTGAGGTGTTTGTTTGTTTCCTTTATATATTCAAAAACAAGTCAGTTGCTGCTACAAACAGTTGGAGTATAGTATACATCACCGTAAACAACAACAACAAGTAACAGAAACTCAACCTGCAGAAGATGGAAGGTAACTTCTGAAAGCGCTCCAGTTAATTTTATATACAATATATTAACAAATTGTGGACGACGGCACCTACTAACAGGTACAATTTAATTTCTAACTTTCATCATATGACTTTACCTCAATGGAATTTGATATGAATTGTACTAGTATTGATACTAACAGTGAGTTACACAATGTGTATGGGAAAACAGATGTAATAAGAACAGTTAAAGTTTTGTAGACTGCGGTAGACAGATCATGTGGCATGAGTGGGAAATAGGACATATCAATCCTCTTGAAGGAAAACAAGGATGAAATCTCCCTGTAGGTGGGCTCAGAATGGAGGGAGGAAAATTATAATGGTATGATTGAAAAACATTAGCTCAGGATGAGGATGTAAGGAATGTTTGTTCCCCATGGCCATGAACCTATGACAGTGCCAGTGATTTAGTCGGTAGTAATAATAATAGACATGATAAAAATATTAATAAAAATTTGTGTATTAAGTACCATGTGTGGGATTGTCTCGAATATATCAGAAGACATTTTGTACATTTTCCTCGTTCTGATGCACAGGTCTTGTCTTGCTGAAAGTTCTGTCAGTTCACATTTCATTACTTTCTAAAACAAGGGCAGAAGGTAATGGATGATCTGGGTACCTCTCAGTAGCATTTTATCATGTTTCACCATAGAGTAGAATAATGTCGGTGTGCTCCTTATTTGTAAACATAGCAGGAACACCTCAAAATATGAAGACCCACTGTTGTTATTACCCACTTCCACAAACAAAATAGGAACAAACATATGTGGACAGGTTCATAAGCCTTGTTTGTGCCCTTTCCAGCACTATGACAATCTGTTTGAGTTCCACTGCAAATTTAAAGGAGAAATTGTTCAGGCCTCCAAACTTTCTCTGCTGACAGAGGAATATCTAAGATAACAAGAATGGTGCAGATGTACCATTTGTTATGTATATAGTTTGTCTGTTTGCAGGCCACATCTGATGCTGTGAAAAATGAAATTAAAAACATTGATATTGAAGAAGAGATAACTCATAATTTGGTAAGTTCACTTTCTATGGAAAATATAGGCCATCAAAAGTAAGATGTTTTTTTTTTTTTTTCATTGCAATCATTGGTTTTGGTACCTGTTTATATAACTTAATTAACACTTGGGAATGTGCGATGAACACAGCATTTACCCCAGCTGTCTCATGAAAATGTCTATACTGGCAGTGGCTTTGCTGCCATAAGTTTACTTATGCTGAAAAGGTCGAAGCCAATAAGCCTGTACCTTGGTCGAAACAGTGACAGTCTTTCGCCCTAAATGTACAACCATCAAGAAATGTAGGCATGGGTTCCACTAGTGTACAATTTTCCAGAGGTGAAATAATCAACCATTGGGTTCTTGGGTCAGGAAATCCATCCATGGAAGTTGGAAAACATAGGTCAGTATAGGGATGTATTGAGAGCTTATGCCTGCATGGCCTTGAACCTAAAGGTTCAATATCCCCTCTATCGGTTCGATAGTGCCAGTAGTTTTTAATATGACGAGAATGTGCTATAGTTTATAACATCTTAAAAAGACTTAATGAATATATACTACTCTACAAAATTGCTAAGAAAAGAAAATATACAAGAAAATTACTTACCATCCTGAAATGCATAGAACATTTTTAAAAAAAATTGACAAATACAACTTTTTTTTGGCACCAATAAATAAATTAGATTAGATTAGATTTATTTAGCCTGGTGGAGTTAAGGCCATATGGCCTTCTCTTCCACTCACCAGGACAAACATATATTACATCAGAATTTAACAATCTCAACTAACTCTAATATGAAATACTAAATAAAAATTTGATCAAAAAGATAATATCTATTATATTACAATCTATAATACAACCAGTTAATGTTAGTTAAAATTAAGACTAAAACAACAAATAATAAAATGTATACAAGCAAGACATATTAAATTGTCCCTGTCTAATGTATATAAAAAACAAAGAAAAATGAGATATAGAAAACTAATTTTACGATTAACAATATTTAAAACAGAACAAAGAAAATATTTGTTAATCTTAATATTATTCTCATGGATAATTAAATTTATTAATTGTTAAAAGAATACTATCAGTGAGGTGTATAAGTTAGTTTGTTATTAAATATTTTTTTAAGTTTGTTTTTTAAGGGTATTATAGTTTGACAGTCTCTGACATAGGGCAGAAGGGAATTCCATGTTTTGGTAAGTGAGACCGTAAAAGATAATGAATAATATACAGTGTGATGAGGAGGGATATAAAGGACAATATGCTGATGGGATCGAGTGTCAAGATTATGTGTATCGGATAGTCTGATGAAGCGGCGTGATAAATAATTAGGTGATGATGTGTGAAGTATTTTATAGAGAAGGGGTAGGGAATGGACAGTTCTACGATCTCTTAGATGAAGTTACGATAATTGTTCCAGGGACGGTGTAACGTGGTCAAATTTGCAAATACCACAAATAAAACGTGCGCAAGAATTATGAACATGTTGAAGTCTTTGAGTGTAAATAATATTTAAGTCTGTAAAAAGAGTGTCACAATAATGAAAATGGGGCATTGCAAGTGTTTCTACTAACATTTTCCTAAGGGCGAATGGCAAACAATTTCGTACACGATTTAATGAATGTATTATTGAGAAGACTGTTTTGCATGTATGGTTTATTTGTGTATTCCAATTTAACTTGTTGTCAATAAATACTTCTAGAAGTTTTCCTGTCTCACTATAAGGGATTTGAACTCCATTTAGTGACACATGCAAGACTGTATTTAGGTTAATTGTAGATAATAGTCTCTGGTGACCCATAATGATTGATTGTGACTTTCTAGGATTTAATTGCAGTTCATATTTAACTGTCCAAGTCATTAGTGAGTCAAGATCCTCGTTAATTATGGTAACAGCGTCATTTAGAGAATATGTAGTCTGGGTAATCTTCTAAGTACCAATAAAAAAGTCAATGTCCCAGACAGTAAGAAATATGGAATTTATCAAATAAGTTGTGAAGATTGCAATAAAGTTTATGTAGGAAAAACAAAAAGGAATTTAGAACATTTCAGAAATATTAAAAATTGTGAAATTGAAAAATCAGCAATTGCTGCACATAGTTTATTAGAACATCATAAAATTGGAAGAGAAGTTAAACTTTTAAAACAAGTAGAGAAGCCTTTGGAATTGACAGTTTGGGAAAAAAAATATACATTCAGAAAAATAAAGATAGATCAATGAATTTTGATATCCGTAATGAAATTACTTTGATTTTGAAGTTCATAAATTCAACCATAGATGGCAGCACTGAAGATGGCGACAATAGAACAGTTGACGGCCGAAGAATTTCATCAGTCGGAGTTATGGCTGAGGATGAACACGACTGTGTTTGAAACCGCGGTATCATGGAAGCATGAATCCTATGAGGTGAGTTGTTTAAACAAAATGTTCTCCGATGAATTTTAAGGATCTAATTAACTGACCTCTGCCCAGGAAGGAACACCCAGGAGTGTGTTACAGTTCTGCCAATGCCAGGAGATAATGTCAAGAATTTATTAAGAATACTTTGTGGCATGAAGAAAATCACATTATGTTGTGATGCCTGTGTATCAATTTATGGCTCTGGTTTGTGTTTCTCAAGATACTCAGTCTATAGACACCCTGTAACTATTGTTGTAAAGTTTGATATTTAACTTTGTTCACAGGTCGCAGCATTTGCTATAAAAGAGGATACTGATGATATTAAACAAGAGGTACCAATCACAGAAGAATTAGTACCAATTGTGAAAACTATAACAAAGGTAAGGATTTGGTTTATATTTTCTTTTGCAATATTAGACCGTCTATTATTTTGATGTGTGGTTATGCTACTTAATTAATCTGAATGAATTATTTAAAGTGGTTCTGTTGAAAAACCACTTACAGTATTTTCCAGTCTATAAGATGCACTCGTCCTCTTTATTACAAATTTGTGTTTCATGAAACATGATCTTCAAATGTTTTGTGTTAACACTGGATGACTACTTTGCATGTATGTGAATCATTTCTGTTGAAATGGTGATGATATTATGTGAGTTTCCTTGCATGCATTTCAAAACTTGGTCTTTATTCCTGCCAACTTCACACATGCTAGATAAACATGAGAGTCACATGTCAATTTGATTTTACAATTAACTGCCTATGAAGATATTGGAAGTTAAAAGGGAGTGTAATGATGATGATAGTCTTTACCTTTGTTACGTGAGTTGCATCCATTTTTAAAATTAAGTTTCAAAGTTATAAAGTTTGCTTATACACCAGTAAATAAAGTAGCATTACTTTGGTTTCTTTGTTTTGCAGCATTTCCTAACTGTAACTTTGTAACACACCACTGTGTATTTCTCTCCTTACACTAGAAAACACTGTTCAGGGATATAATTTAGATTTAACTTTTATAGGAATTAATCACTATGAGGTTTAATTTTTGGTGAAATTAAATGTTTCTTAACTCTCCTCATATATATTTTCTAAGTTGATCGCGATTTCAAGACTATAACTGTCTCCTCATCAGAACTTTGTTGGCGACTGGTGTTATGTCGATCGGAAAAAAACTCTTCTTCTTCCCTCTGTTGGTGGACCGATGAACCTCTGGATAAGGTCAAAATTTGCTAGAATTTCGAAGTTCATAAGTTTTATTTTGTTTTTCTGAATGTAGATCTTTTCCCAAACCTTGAGTTCCTTTTGTTTGTATATTTGTTTAATTAGACTGGCTTTTGATTCAATTAAATGTTTTTCAGACCAAGCATGAGCAGCTACTGCTGACTTTTCCACTTCTCCATTTTTGATGTTTCTAAGGTGTTCTTTCACCCTTGTTTTGAAATTTCTTTTCGTTTTTCCAATATAAATTTTGTCACAATCACTGCATTTGATCTTATAAATTCCTGATTTGTTTTCGTTTTCAATTTTTTCATTTTTATTGGTTTTTATTATCATATTAAGGCTGTATTCATTCTTTGGTGCTAATCTTATATTAAACTTTTTGAAATTTTTTTGAAATTTATAGTGTTTCAATGGATGGTAAGTGAATTTCTTGAATTTTATTTTTTCTGTTTCTTTTATAAGTGTGCTCTCATTTATTAATTTTTGTCTTTTGAATTTATTTATTTTCTTGTGTACCATATTTTCTTCATAACCGTTATCTATTGCAACATTAATTACGTGTTCTTTTTCATAGTTTTCTTTGCTCATAGGTGTATTTACCAATCTATGTGTCAAACTATTGAAAACTGCCTCTTTGTGAGCAAAATGGTTGAATACTGAAGCTTTAATATAGTTGTCAATACGTGTGTTCTTTTTATGAATTCCAAATTCTATCTTGTTTTCTTCATTTCTTCTTAAACTGAGATCTAAAAATGGGATTTGTCTTTCATTTTCAGTTTCCATGGTAAATTTTATAGTTCTACTCTGAATGTTCAACAGCTTTAAAGCATCCTCTATTTTCTTGTGATTCACAATAGCAATTACATTATCAATGTATCTACTCCAAAATTTGAAAATCAAAGGATGTCCACTTGTTATTTTCTGCTCAAAACTTCCCTTAAATAAAATTAGCCAAAAAGGGTGATAGAGGATTTCCCATAGAAAGCCCAGAATTTTGTTTGAAAAATTTTCCATTATATGTAAAAAATATTTGTTCAATGCACAATTTAGTTAGAATTATAAATTCTTTTATACATTATTTTTCTAATTTGTTTTTATGTAACCATTTTTCCAAAATTTCAAGAGTGGTTTCTCTAGGGATGCTGGGAAACAATGAAACTACGTCAAACGACACTAATCTGTCTCAATGTTTTTATTATTAATTTCATACATCTCAATGATGGATAAATCATATTTGAAGAGAATAAATATATGCTCAGCCCGGGACTTGAACCCGGGACCCTTGGTTTTCTAGTCGAAGTGCTCTACCATCTGAGCTACCTGGGCAAGTACCAATCTGAATGCAATTTTTTCTTTATATACGTTGTAATTCCCGCCCACCAAATGCTTTGAAGCCTTTGGTTCTATCTTTGCTAATGGCGGCTCCTTTATTAAGAAGACATATTTGGGGATTATACATTACATTATAAATGCCAGTACGGCTTTTTTCGATGTTTTTTATTATTAATTTCATACATCTCAATGTTATCCATCATTGAAATGTATGAAATTAATAATAAAAACATCGAAAAAAGCCACCATTGAGATGTATGAAATTAATAATAAAAACATCGAAAAAAGCCGTACTGGCATTTATAATGTAATGTATAATTCCCAAATATGTCTTCTTAATAAAGGAGCCGCCATTTGCAAAGATAGAAGCAAAGGCTTCATAGCATTTGGTGGACGGGAATTACATCGTATATAGAGAAAAATTTGCGTTTAGATCAGTACTTGCTCAGGTAGCTCAGAAGGTAGAGCACTTGGACTAGAAAACCAAGGGTCCCAGGTTCAAGTCCCGGTCTGAGCGTATAATTTTTCTCTTCAAATATGACTAATCTGTTTGTTGGTTCTATTTGTGTGTTCTTTAATTTTCCTCTAATTTTCAACTTAGAAAATATATATGAGGAGAGGTAAGAAACATTTAATTTCACCATATATTTTCGAACTCAGTTTTACCTTCATAACTCTGAAAGTATCATGATTTAAGTGCTATAGTTCACCAGATATGTGGTGTTCATTAATACAACATGGTAGATGCCAGGAGTTCAGTGATTTGAATCCTGATGGAGGCAGTGTATTTAAACAGCCTAAACCTTCCGACTGCATCATGACCCTGGTGTTGGCTCAGCCTTTAAATGAAATGAGTATCAGATATTCGCTCTGGGGGTAATAGTTACAATTATGTAGAACTAGGAATGTGGGTGACATCTTGTGCTAATTGTATGGAAAGGTGGAAGTCTTAACCTTGTGATGCACTAGTTGGATCACTTTACCTTTTATTTTCCAAGATTCAACCTCTTTAAATTAAACACTTAACTATTTCTTAGTGTTTTGAATGTTATACAGTAAGTGATGTCACATCAGTTAGCTTTAAAATAAGTCTGCTTACTGTAGAGATAGGGAGCGGCAGTAGTGGGAACATTTATGCCAGATGCCTCGTCATCTAATTATTGATGCACGTGAATGGATTAACGTGATTCCCTCTGTCGTTATTGACAGTTAAATAATAAATGCAGTATAGGACTTAGTGTCTTTGTTAAAATTTAATTTAAGCAATCACATTAGGACACACATTCAAATTTCTATTTTCATATGTTGCATGTGTGACTGTATACAGGTTGAAAGTATATGGTGTTAGAAGCAAAAAGTTCCAGTAAACATGGGTCTACAAACAAACAATGTGTGAAATTGTTCATTTTGAATATAAGGTTATAACTTGCAATATCCACTATTGTTAGTTTGGCGCTACAATAGTAAAGAATGACTTAAACTTCTTAACATTTTTTTTCCATCATCATCAACAATCACAGATTAAGCCCATGTGGCTTGTTCTGGTCTCATAGATTCTCATTCAAAAGTTGGATCCATCTCTTCTTCGGTCTACCAACATTCCTGCTCCTTTTGGTTTGTATTTAAGTATAATTTTGGGAATGCGATCATCTTCCATTCTTTGAACATGTTCCTTCCATTTTTTTCTGGATTATTTTATTCTATCTAAGAGTTTAAATATATTTAGGTCATTTCTAATGTCTTCACTTCTTCATAGTTAAATATGGGAAATAACATTATGAGGTTCTTAACTCGTAAATTAATGAGTCATTTTTTAACATCTTACCTCATATTTTATGTTTCTTCAAACATGGGAACTAGTTTTCGAGAGAAGGATGTCTCTCATTTTCAACCGACATTATGGCTACCGGATTTTCGTTGGAATCTCCATCAATAACATTGCCATCTGGTGTTGATTTGATGAACTTTGAGATGAGGTCACATTCATCAGGAATCTCGAAATTCATGGATCTAAATTTGTTCTTCTGTATATATAACTTCTCCCAAATTGTCAATTCTGAAGGTTTTTCCAGATGTTTTAAAGTTGGGCTTCTTTTTCAATTTTATGATTCTCCAATAAACTATGTGCTGCAATAGCTGATTTTTCAATTTCACCATTTTTAATATTTCTGGAGTGTTCCTTAGTGCGAGTGTCCAAATTTCTTTTTGTTTTTCCTATGTATACTTTATTGCAGTCCTTACAATTAATTCTTTTGAAAGAATACTCTATCCTGCAATCTGATTCAAAGAAAGGAAAACAGTTTAAGAAAATTATGTATCATCCTGAAATACATAACAAATTAAAAAAAAATCAAGAAATACAATATTACATTGGCACCGATAAATAAATTTAGCCTTGGTAATCTAGCCATTATCATACCAATTTTTAAAAAAGGTAACCTCAAAGATTGTAATAATTATCGAGGCATTAGCCTTCTCAACAGTGGATATAAAGTTTTTACAAAAATTCTAGCTTCTAAATTACAAAAACACTATGAAAACTTGTTAGGGGTGAACAAAATGGATTTCGTAAGGGAAGATCCTGTCCCGATGGTTATTTCACCTTAAAACTTCTTATCGAAAAGCACAAAGAATTCAATAAAGAACTACATATAGCGTTTATAGATTTTATCAAAGCATTTGATCGAGTTGACAGACAAAACCTTTTAGATATCTTAACTGATGATGGAATACCAAATCAACTGATCCAAACAATTTTTAATCTGTATAAAAATAACATCATAGCGGTACAAATAGGAACAGAATTGTCAGATTGGAAACATATAAATTGCGGAGTGAGACAAGGACGCCCTCTATCACCACTTCTATTTAATGTATACATTAATGCTATCATCAGACACTGGAGATTGGCAGTTCATGGTAATATTCCTCTCTCAAGACACACAATTTTAGACACACTCTTATATGAAGATGATCAGGCTCTTTTCGGCAATAATGAAGATGAATTACAATATTCCACTCATCATCTTAATATAATTGCCCAACGATTTAACATGGAAATATCAACAACAAAATCTAAAGTTATGGCCTTTCAAGGAAAATTCCCAGTAAGAAGTAAAATTTGTATTCAGAATTCAATATTAGAGCAAGTTAATTCATTTAAATACTTAGGATATAATCTAACTTATAATGAGGAATGTGATATATCCTTTAAAATACAAAACTATAATAAAGCTTTAAGAATTATCAACCAAGTTTTTAAACCATCAAAAGTGCAGAGACACACAAGAATGAAAATCTATAAAATTCTCGCTGTTATGGCAGTGAAGCTTGGACCATCAGAACTCTGGATGATCGTCATATTACAGCCACGGAGATGAAATTTCTGCGACGAACTGCAGGTTATAGCCTTCTAGACAACCAAAGAAATTCACAATAGCCAGAGAGTTAAACATCGTACCATGAATTTTGAGATTCCTGACGAACGTGACCTCATCTTAAAGTTCATCAAATCAACAAGAGATGGCAACATTATTGATGGAGATTCCAACAAAAATCCAGTAGTCTTAATGTCGGTTGAAAATGAGAGACATCCTTCTCCCGAAAAGTAGTTCCCGTGTTTGAAGAAACATAAAATATGAGGTGAGATGTTAAAAAAGGACTCATTAATTTACGAATCTTCACTTCTTCTCTTATCTAGAAGTTTGCAACCAGCCACACTTCTCAGAAATCTCATTTCAGGTGCTTCTATGATCTTCTCTTCTCTTTTAGTTAAAACCCAAAATTCACTACCATACAATAGTAAGGGAACTGCCACTACTTTATAAAATTTTAGTTTTGTTTGTTTTCTTGTGCTTTTAAATATCCTTTTGATTGTTCCACATATATAATTAAATTTATTAAGTTTGTTAAATAGATCTTCATTTTTAAAATAGGAGATTTCATAACCCAGGTATTTAAAATGGTTCACTTGTTCAATGGGTTTCCCCTCCAGAATTATTTTAGTTCTTTTTTTTTTCTTCGAAAATTGCATAATGATGCATAGCTGTTTGATACATAACACCGTCCAATTATTCTCAGTGCAGGTCTATAGAAAATAAATTACTCAGGTCAAGATTATAAACTATATTTTTTAAACTTTGATTTCATTATCTTCATATATGTCTTATTAAATACACACTGAAAATATATTATATATTTTTTTTTCTTTTTCTATAGTCATATGCCTATTTATTTACACACACTATGTCAATGATGATTACATGTTATTCCACCTGTTGAGGGGTCTGCCCACTTCTCTCTTTGCTCCAGGATGTAAGTTCTTCACTACTTTAATGAGCCTCTGTCCACGTGAGCATTCCATTCCCTTTTCCTTGTTGTAACAAATATCTTAACATCTATGATATTGCATTCCTCCCTCACATCCTAGTTTCTAACTCTATAAAATCTTGTTTTGTTTCCTAAGGCTGTTAAAATATTAATTTCTGCTGTTCTTATGAGTTGTTTAGTATCTGCTCTTGTATCCACAGGCCATACGCATGTTTTATAAACTTTTACTTTACTTTCTGTGTTTAAATATTTGTTTTTCCATATAACATCTCGTAAGTATCCTGATATTCTCGATGCTTTGAAAAGCTGAGATGTTACTTCATCAATCAATATACTAGAGCTAGAGAGATGTGTATCCCAAGATATTAAAATCCATAACTTGTTGTATAATTCTAATTTGCATCTTATAGATTTACGCATACGTTCAGTTATATTTGTAGAGATGTCCATATTTAATTTTTCTGCTGTTGTCATGAATCGATGAAGTAATCATTGGAGTTCGTGCTCTGTTCTGGTGACCAGAACTGTATCAGCGTAACATATTGTATTACATTTTTTATTTCCCATTTGGTAATCTGGTAGGCACTTTACCTCTTATATAATTTTATCTATTATTAGATTAAACAATAAATGGCTTGTTGTTTTATTCCTTTTGCACACTTAATTCCTTCTGTAAGTTTCCCATTTACAAAAATCTTTATTTCAGTAATTGTATTTATATCCTTTATCAAATTTATTACTGGATTGAAATTTTGTTCTCTTCCAAGATTCCTATTATATCTTCTATTTTGGTTGTATCAAAGGCTTCTGTTAAATAAAAACAGAAAGAAACAGGTGTTGTTATTACTTTTCAATTCTAAAGTATATATTTTTATCATAGTGAATGTGTTCCATTACATTAAGACATAAATAAAGATTAAGACTGTTCGATAAAAACAACATTGTCATTTCTGCTGTAGACTTAATTTAACATGGCTGCACAGAATAATGAGTAAAAAAATAAAAAAGTATGATATATATTGTGATTCATTTTGATTATTTGGCATCGAAGACAGCTAGGTATTTACACATGTCAGTAAGGACAGCATGAGGTTGAGTGTAAAATTATTGGTATTTGAGAATTTTAAGACCGAATAACTGGGAGTGATAAAAGAAAATTTGAGCATCACTACAGGACATGAGATTAGTGACAGAAGTTGGAAGGAATCACTTTCATTCCTCTGTCATGTAGAAGAGAGTCGTTAATTTTTTAGGCCGTATCCAAACCATGAGAAGGGCTGCTAATTTGAGATGTTGACGTGCCATTCCTAGGGAAGTTTAAAAAGAGTAGCACATGTCACTCTTACGTGAAAGTTTAGCAGGAGCCACTCTTATAGAGGTTTGTAAGAAGGAGCACTTGAAGTCCATTTAGTCTTTACAGTGGAAAATTGTGATTGGAATTGGGAAAGAGTAATATTTTGTGAAGAATTACCTATTGTACTACAAAGAATTAATTCAGTTTTGTTTACTGTCAATATGGAACTTGATTTAACCACATATACACCACCATTTGTGCCCAGAGTAGTAGAGTATCCGTGTCTAGTTGTAGGCAGATATCTCTTATTGGGCACAGACCATCACATTAGTGTAAAATTTAATAAGCACAAACATCAAAGGTAGAAAGTTATATGCTTTTTATGTATCCTAATGTAAATCTTTAATTTCTCAATTGATTAGAGATGAATTCTGAGGAGAGAGGATATAGCCCGACCTCATTGTTCTCCTGATTTGAACCCATTTGAGAATATGTGGCCAGAAGTAAAGAAGTGTATGTGGAATAGTTTGCCTAATCCCCCTACAAAATGATTTATGGAAGCTCTTCCAAGATACCTGGTGTGGCATAGCTGAGAATAGACACTATTTGAAAGGATTATGCAATTCTATGTGCACTCAATTACAAACTGCGATCATGTTGGAGTAAATATTGATTTGTAAATTTGTTTTTACTTTTTGTTAGTTTTAATTTTCCAAAACATCTAGTAGTTTGTTTCATGGCATTACACATACTTTCTGTGAGAGTAAAATCTTTATTTTCTTTCTTTTTACCTGATGTTGATTGTTAAAACAGTCATAAAGGAAACAACAAAAATTATATTTCATTCTCTTAAAAAAGACACTACTTACTGTTTGAATGCACAACTTGATAAATTGTTACCATTACACTAGAGCAGTGACATGCAGAACACTTCCATTAAAACTATAGATATCAGACCGAGGCCAACAACATATGGCACTACCCCCTCCAAGTTGTAGTGAAAACACTAGAATGAATCTTAATCTTTAAGACTGGGTAGCCGATTGATACTAAGCTCTCCTTTCTCACTTCATATTTGAACTGACACATCCACCAATAAGGAGAATATGTTTCCCGTACTCCATGAACCTTGATTTGTTTCTCTCTCTGTTTCATTGTTGTTACTATCTGACCTGCCAACTCTGGTCTCTTTTTCAGTACTCCTTAACTTCTTCCTTTACATTTTATGAATTAATTGGGTAGTACATAGGTATGTATTTGGTCAATTGTTTATTTCTATTTTTCTCATTGTCTTTTCCATCTATTAGATCTACAGTCTCGATCCATTGCTCAAGTGGTCTTTCCAAAATTTCTTTATTTACTCATATTACTAGGGCACGCCGTAGCGTAATGGTTAAGGCACTACGCTACAAGCCGGAAGGTTGAGGGTTCAAGTCCCGGTGGGGTCAGGATTTTTAAACTGACCCAAACCTTCTGGCGGCACCATAGCCCTGGGGTCGACTCAGCCTCTAACGGAAATGAGTACCAGACGCTTGTTCTGGGTGTAAAGTCGGCCGTCACGCGGGGCTGACAACCCGGCTGACATCAAGTGCCGATTGTTCAGAAAAAGTGGGAGCCTTAACCTCCCACTACCCGAAGGGCCTCCTGAGGGCTGTGTTGGGAATACTTTACTTTACTTTTTACTCATATTGCTATATATATAATGCAACCTATTTTATCACATCTCATATACAAGAAAATACACTCATTGACCCAAAATGTTGTTTACAACATCCTAAATTACATGGAAGCAGAATAAAAGGAAATAAATCTATAAAAAAATTACAAATAAAAGCTGTGAGAGCAAGTGGTGTATTATGATCTACAAGACACGAAACTAAACTGCAATCAACTGTACACCATTCTCTTCTCTTTGTGACCATTCTCCCTCTGATGCAGAAGCTTTCAGTTAAGTTTTGTGCTTGATGTACCCATTTGCTCTACTATAACCTGAGCATTTATTTGTAGTATCACAGCAGTGAAGCAAATAGTCTTTGATTCTTTTCAATGTGTTTAAGTAAGTGGATTGATCGATAGGACAGAATTAAAAAAAATTAAGTGGATTATAGTCACCATGATTTATGTATTATTATTAACAACTAGAATTTAGAAATAAAATTAAATCACAAGTAACGCAGACACCCTCTTTTCTTATAAGTAGGTTGAATAAATAAAGAAATGTTGACATTCATGAAAGACTAAAAGTTCATAATATAGTAGAAGATATCCAAACGTACAAAAAACTGAACTCCATGGCAGGTCATGGCTAGAAGACCATATGCATACTAGCAAGTTGCTGACATTAAATCCATATCCAACCATTTGACACGTTTTCATCATTTGGAAACCCACGGATATTGTATCTCGTTTTCTCAACCTGGATTCTCCACTTATGGCAACTATCCTAATATCTCATGTTGCTGAATGATTACAGACCCCATGCTTCTCAAAACTTCATACAAAATCTTCCTCCATGGGGCTCAAACAAACTTTTGACCCATAGCTCTGTGTCATGACATAATGCTTTAGGTTTCAGCAGAAGGAGTGGTAAATGTCCTCAAGAGATTAGATTGATTTTGTTTTCTAAAAAAAAAAAAAAAGTCCAATATCAACTTAAACAACACAGAGACAGGGCAACACATAAACAATGCTGGGGAATCCAGAACATCTTGAGATATAACAACACCCAACTAAGCATAAACCTAAAATGTTCATGATATTATTTTTTTTTTACCACTGCTGCTGTTATTATTACAAAATTCACTGTGATCTGTAAATTATTTAGAGTTTTCCTATGGCTAGTTATTTATATTAAAGAGATTTAAGTGAGTTGTAATGTTTCTGTCTTAAGTTAATACTTGATATTCCAGTAGTGTACTCATTATTTTATTTTATTTTATATCAGATTTAATTATTATTCATACATAAATATTTAATAACTGATACAAAAACACTTCTCTGAAATGTGCTCAGAATAAACCAGCTTAATAATTAAATGGGCTAAATGTAATAAAGTATACCCAAAATTTAATGAAATTTAACATTTCTATAATAGAAATCGGAAGTGACTCAAAGAAGTAAATGAGTCTCAAACTTCTCACCTCACACATTATTATGATGCATCTGCATTTTTAACTAAATTCTGCTGTTAGAAATGAGCCCTTAACTCCAGCATTTCTCGTTATACCTGGTGTGAATTGATTGGATTTTAAGATCATGCCTTGCTGTCTGGGAACTTAAAAAATACATGGTTTTATTCTTGTTGTTCTGTATGTGTATCTTTTCCAATATTATAAATCTCTTGATCTCTCCCAATATTTCCATACTTTAGTTTGTTCTTCAATTTATGATTTTATAACAAACAGTGTGCCACCACCAATTTCATAATTTCCTCACACTTATTACTGATTTTCTTTGTTTTCATTGCAGTCGTTAATATAGTCCCTGCATTCAGTTTGATAAATGTCTTTTTTTTTGCCATTTGTAGTTTCTATTTTATTACTTCTTTGCTGAAGATTACATAAATTAATTATGATGATCTTGAAGATTTCTGGGCTGTATGCCATGGTTTTGAGGCTTGAAGTTCCCCGACGTTTCACCAGAGACTGTGTCTGGCATCCTCAAGGGTTATCTTGATGCCAGATGCAGTCTCTGGCGAAACGTCGGGGAACTATAAGCCTTAAGACCAAGGCCTACAGCCTGGAAATCTTGTTCAAGATCATCATAGCAACTGCGGCCTTGAAAGCCTAAGTCAATACATAAGCTGAATTGTTTATTATTGCTAATGTAATGTAGAATTTACTAAATATTTTGTGAAATTTGTTACGAGGTATCTACCATTCTGTAAGTAACTTGTAACAAATTTCAGATGAGATTACTAAATTCAAACTCATATTAGGAGCAATGAACATGTTAAGTATAATTTTTCTGAAAACAAATAAAAAATTCAGGTTTAAGAAAAAAAAACAGGAATTTATCAAATTATTTGCAAAGACTGTCCTTCTAGATCATCAGTGTGGATTTAGAAGAAACAGGTCTACAACTGATCTGATTTTTAGCATAAGACAAATTTTAGAAAACAAATGGGAATAAAATGGTACTGTACATCAACTATGTGTAGACTTCAAAAAGCATATGATTAAATTGAAAAGGAGAAGTTATATAGTATCCTGCTGGAGTTCGGAATTTCTAAAAAGTTAGACTTATATGAATGTGTCTAAATGGCACAAAGAGTAAAGTGCGTGTATGCAAACATTTTTCGATACTTTTGAAATCCACAATGGGTTGAAACAAGGAGATGCATTATCTCCTCTAATATTTCATTTTGTACTAGAGCATTCCATCAAATCTTTAGAGGATGAAGAAGGCCTACAACTAAATGGTATTAATAAGCTGTTAGTTTATGCTGATAATGTAGTACTATTGGGCGATAGCGAGGAGATACCAAGGGCCAACACACACAAACTATGAGTAACACAAAGAAATTGGGACTGGATGTAAATATCAATAAAACTATATATATGGTCACACATAGAAACCTATTATATAATGCAAAAGATCAGGTAATGACAAATGATGGAAATTTTGAGGAAGTGGCTGAATTCAAATACCTGGGAACAATAATCACAAATAGGAATGAATGCACAAAGAAATTAAACATAGGCTCAATTCTGGAAATGTGTGCTATTATGCATTACAGGAACTGTTGACGTCCCAACTCCTTTCAAAAAACGTTAAACTGAAAATATATAAAATGGTTATTCTATTGTTATTCGATACGAAACCTAGTCTTTTACTGTAAGGGAGGAAAGAAGGTTATGAGTATTTGAGAATATAGTTCTTAAGAAAATTTTTGTGCATGGAAGCTTCTTGTAGAAAAACCAGAGGGGAAACGCCCAGTTGGTAGATCAAGAATGAGGTGGCAAAATAACATTTACTATGATTTGAGGGAAGTAGATTATATAGGGAATGATGGGAAAACATTAGCTCGGGATAGGTATATATGGAGAGCTTATGTACATGCACGTATGGGTTTGATAGTGCCACCATTGAGTTAGTTATTAGTAAATTATGCATAAGAAGAAATGGTACATTTTCTAAAAAATACTTCCGGAATACTAATAATGGAAAAATTAGAATAATGGTTGTAACAGCTCATTAGTTGATACAGGATCACAAAAGTTGAAGATTTGTGGTAAGTATTAAAACATTTGGAAAGACCAATAGAACTCACATTATAAAAAAAGAACAAAAACATTACATTAAATATTGAAGTTCCTGGGCAAGCTTGATTTGATCTCAATTTTATTCAAACTCCACCAGGTGGTACAAAAAAAGCTGGAATTTCAGCTCGTCAGTATTTACTTTTTTAATGTTGATAATGATCTCAGAAGTGTGTCCAAGTTAGAGGATGATATATAATAAAGTGATGTGTATAGCTTTCGATTCATATATGTATTCTGTTTATTATTTTACTTGTAATATCTCATTTACCATATGCAGGTGAATGTTGCATATATATTTTCATTATTACTGTACATGTAATGTATCTCTATATTGTGTTTCAGTCTTCTTGTAATAATCAACTTTTATAATATTCATGATGTGTTCCGTTGAGGTTTATTCAAAATTAATATAAAATTATAGAATATTCACCTGAAAGGTCCGTCTCCTCAACTTAATTAATCATTTAAACTGTAGCGCTCTTTCGGGACTTGTCCCATCATAGGCAGGATTCAAAACTGGTGTTTCACTGAAGATCTGGTAGAGGGGGTTGCATGTATTGGGTTCGTTTCGTTTATGAGGCTGTCGTTGTGATCTGCTTTCACGATTTCCATATCTTCGAGTACGTTTATCTTCGCTGGATTATTTTCTCTGTGCATTACTGTTAGGGTGTTTTCAATATTTAACATGCGATGTCCTTCATGGATAACGTGTTTTGCATAGCTTGATTTCCCTTCTGCGTGAATGAAGTCTCGAAAATGTTCTTTGAATCTGATGTTAAAACTCCTGTTTGTCCTTCCTATATAAAATTTGTTGCAGTCCTTACATGTCAGTTTATAAACTCCTTTGCTGTTGAAAATGTTATTTTCTTCAATGTTATTGTTTATTATGTTGTTCAATTTGTTATTGGTTCTGTATGCTATTTTTACGTTTTTATTGGTTTTCTTTAGTGCATTGGCTAATTTTGTCGTTTCTTTTCCTGTGTATGTAAGTGTTATCCATGTTTTCTTTTTGTCAGATTCTTTTTCTAGTTTAGTTATGTTGGTTATGTTGTTCTTCATTTTTTGTTTTTTTACGAGCTTATCTATGAATTCTTCATTATAGCCATTGGTTTTTGCCACATACTTAATGTAGTTGACTTCATTCACACAGAAGGGAAATCAAGCTATGCAAAACACATTATCCATGAAGGACATCGCATGTTAAATATTGAAAACACCCTAACAGTAATGCACAGAGAAAATAATCCAGCGAAGATAAACGTACTCGAAGAGATGGAAATCATGAAAGCAGATCACAACGACAGCCTCATAAACGAAAACGAACCCAATTCATGCAACCCCCTCTACCAGATCTTCAGTGAAACACCAGTTTTGAATCCTGCGATGATGGGACAAGTCCCGAAAGCGCTACAGTTAAATGATTAATTAAGTTGAGGACACGGACCTTTCAGGTGAATATTCTATAATTTTATATTAACTTCTTGTAATATTGTGAAGAACTGAAATGCGACACAGTATCAAATAAAAAGATTGAAAAGCAACATTTCATATTGCTGCTGAGAATTTTTTAAAACTGTTATTGAATATACGTTACGTAGAATAGGGCTACATTGTGACACATCTGTTACTATATTGTAATATTTTCAGATGGACCAGACTGAAGAATCACATGCTGAAATATACAGTCCCAATCATAGATCACAAACAGAAGACATAGAACTAAAATGTACGTCGTATAAATATTTTGTTTTTAGCAAGCCATTTTCTAGTAAGTCCGATCTTAGTAAGTAATTATGTGTACTTAGTAACGAAACATTTTTTTAAATGTTCTGTTTCTAATAAGTTATTCTCCCAGAAGTCCAATCTTAATACACATTTACTTGTGCATAGTAATGAGAAACACTTCAAATGTTCTTTCGTAATAAGTTATTCTCCCAGAAGTCCTGTCTTAATACACATTTACTTGTGCATAGTAATGAGAAACACTTCAAATGTTCAGTTTGTAATAAGTCATTCTCCCGGAAGTCCAATCTTAATAAACATTTACTTGTGCATAGTAATGAGAAACACTTCAAATGTTCAGTTTGTAATAAGTAATTCTCCTGGAAGTCCAATCTTAATAAACATTTACTTGTGCATAGTAATGAGAAACACTTCAAATGTTCAGTTTGTAATAAGTCATTTCTCCTGGAAGTCCACTCTTAATACACATTTACTTGTGCATAGTAATGAGAAACACTTCAAATGTTCAGTTTGTAATAAGTCATTTTCTGGAAGTCCACTCTTAATACACATTTACTTGCGCATAGTAATGAGAAACACTTCAAATGTTCACTTTGTAATAAGTCATTCTCCTGGAAGTCCAATCTTAATAAACATTTACTTGGCATAGTAATGAGGAGAAACACTTTCAATTGTTCAGTTTGTAATAAGTCATTCTCCTGGAAGGACAATCTTAACACACATTTACTTGTGCAAAGTAATGAGGAGAAACACTTCTATTGTTCAGATTGCAATAAGTCATTCTCCTGGAAGTCCACTCTTAACACACATTTACTTGTGCATAGTAATGAGAAACACTTTAAATGTTCAGATTGTAATAAGTCATTCTCCCGGAAGGGCAATCTTAATGCACATTTACTCGTGCATAGTAATGAGTAACACCTCAAATGTTCCATTTGTAATAAGTCTATTCTCCCAGAAGTCCAATCTTAATACACATTTAGTTGTGCATAGTAATGGAAAACACTTCAAATGTTCATTTGTTAATAAGTCATTCTCCTGGAAGTCAAATCTTAATAAACATTTACTTGTGCACAGTAATGAGAAACACTTCAAATGTTCAAGTTTTTAATAAGTCATTCTCCTGGAAGCGACAATCTTAATAAACACTTACTTGTGCACAGTACTGAGAAACACTTTCAAATGTTCAATTTTTAATAAGTCATTCTCCTGGAAGGACACTCTTATTGACACATTTAGTTGTGCATAGTAATGAGGAGAAACACTTCAAATGTTCAGTTTGTAATAAGTCATTCTCCTGGAAGTCCACTCTTAATACACATTTACTTGTGCATAGTAATGAGAGAAACACTTTAAATGTTCAGTTTGTATTAAGTTCATTCTTCCTCTCGGAATGAGCAATCTTAACTTGCACATTTACTCGTGCATAGTAATGAAGTACACACTTCAAATGTTCCAGTTTGTTATTAGTCATTCTTGCCAAAGTGAAATCTTTAATACACATTTACTTGTGCAGTAGTAGTGAGAAAACATTTCAAATGTTCCCGGTTGTAATAAGTCATTCTCCCAGAAGAGCACTCTTAATTAGGACATTTACTTGTGCATAGTAATGAGAAACACTTCAAATGTTCCTTTTCTAATAAGTTATTCTCCAGGAAGTCAAATTTTAATACATATTTACTTGTGCATAGTAATGACAAACCCTTCAAATGTTCAGTTGTAATAAGTCATTCTCGCGGAAGTCCAATCTTCATGCACATTTACTTGTGCATAGTAATGAGAAACATTTCAAATGTTCAGTTTGTAATAAGTCATTCTCCCAGAAGTCCAATCTTAATGCACATTTACTTGTGCATAGTAATGAGAAACACTTCAAATGTTGATTTTGTAATAAATCATTCTCCAGAAGTTCCAATTTTAATACACATTTACTTGTGCATAATAATGAGAAACACTTCAAATGTTCAGTTTGTAATAAGTCATTCTCCGAGATTTACCATCTTAATACACATTTACTTGTGCATAGTAATGAGAAACACTTCAAATGTTCTGTTTCTAATTAGGTATTCTCCCAGAAGTTCCAATCTTAATACACATTTACTTGTGCATAGTAATGAGAAACACTTCAAATGTTCCGTTTGTAATAAGTTATTCTCCCAGAAGTCCTGTCTTAATACACATTTACTTGTGCATAGTAATGAGAAAACACTTCAAATGTTCGAGTTTGTAATTAGTCATTCTCCTGGAAGTCCAATCTTAATAAACATTTTCTTGTGCATAGTAATGAGGAGAAACACTTTAAATGTTCGATTTTTAATAAGTCATTTTCCTGGAAGTGACAATCTTATTGCACATTTAGTTGTGCATAGTAATGAGAAAACACTTCAAATGTACAGTTTGTAATAAGTCATTCTCCTGGAAGTCCACTCTTAATACACATTTACTTGTGCATAGTAATGAGGAGAAACACTTCAAATGTTCAGTTTGTAATAAGTCATTCTCCTGGAAGTCCACTCTTAATACACATTTACTTGTGCATAGTAATGAGAAACACTTCAAATGTTCAGTTTGTAATAAGTCATTCTCCTGGAAGGGCAATCTTAATGCACATTTACTCGTGCATAGTAATGAGAAACACTTCAAAGTGTTCCATTTTGTAATAAGTCATTCTCCTGGAAGGTCTGTCTTAATGCCACATTTACTTGTGCATAGTAATGAAAAACAACTTAAAATGTTGAGTTTGTAATACGTCATTCTCCCAGAAGTCCACATCTTATTAGACATTTATTTGTGCATAGTAATGAGGAGAAACACTTCAAATGTTCCGTTTGTAAGTAAGTATAAGTTTCTCCCAGAAGTCAAATTTTAATACACATTTACTTGTGCATAGTAATGAGAAAACCCTTCAAATGTTCAGTTTGTAATAAGTCATTCTCGCGGATGTCCAATCTTCATGCTCATTTACTTGTGCATAGTAATGAGAAAACATTTCAAATGTTCAGTTTGTAATAAGTCATTCTCCCAGAAGTCCAACCTTAATGCACATTTACTTGTGCATAGTAATGAGAAACACTTCAAATGTTGATTTTGTAATAAATCATTCTCCCAGAAGTCCAATCTTCATGTACATTCACTTGTGCATAATAATGAGAAACACTTCAAATGTTCAGTTTGTAATAAGTCATTCTCCCAGAAGTCCAATCTTAATACACATTTACTTGTCCATAGTAATGAGGAGAAACACTTCAAATGTTCAGTTTGTAATAAGTTATTCTCTCAGAAGTCCTGTCTTAATACACATTTACTTGTGCATAGTAATGAGAAACACTTCAAATGTTCAGTTTGTAATAAGTCATTCTCCCGGAAGTCCAATCTTAATAAACATTTACTTGTGCATAGTAATGAGAAACACTTCAAATGTTCAGTTTGTAATAAGTCATTCTCCTGGAAGTCCAATCTTAATAAACAATTACTTGTGCATAGTAATGAGAAACACTTCAAATGTTCAGTTTGTAATAAGTCATTCTCCCACAAGTCCAGTCTTAATACACATTTACTTGTGCATAGTAATGAGAAACACTTCAAATGTTCCGTTTGTAATAAGTTATTCTCCCAGAAGTCAAATCTTAATACACATTTACTTGTGCATAGTAATGACAAACCCTTCAAATGTTCCGTTTGTAATAAGTCATTCTCGCGGATGTCCAATCTTCATGCTCATTTACTTGTGCATAGTAATGAGAAACATTTCAAATGTTCAGTTTGTAATAAGTCATTCTCCCAGAAGTCCAATCTTAATGCACATTTACTTGTGCATAGTAATGAGAAACACTTCAAATGTTGAGTTTGTAATAAGTCATTCTCCCAGAAGTCCAATCTTCATGCCCATTTACTTGTGCATAGTAATGAGAAACACTTCAAATGTTCAATTTGTAATAAGTCATTCTCCGAGATTTCCTATCTTATTACACATCTACTTGTTTATAGTAATGAGAAACACTTCAAATGTTCAGTTTGTAATAAGTTATTCTCCCAGAAGTCCCGTCTTAATACACATTTACTTAAACATAATGACAAAGAAATGTATGTCTAAGTGCAATATCTTTTTAAAATATGATTTTCATTAGTTTAATAGAAATTCCGGGCGGGGACTACTTCAGGGATCTCATGCCAAAGACTCAAACACAGGGACATGTTCCTAGGAACATGGAATATTACGACTTTATACAATAGCGGGGCATTAGAGATATTAACGCGGGAATTGGATAAATTGCCCATGGATATAGTCGCTTTACAGGAAGTTAGGTGGCCAGGAGAAGGTAGTCAGGAATCAGGAAGCTTTGCATTATACTATGGGGGTGCAGAAAGACCTGCATTCGGAACTGGTTTTTTAGTCAGAAGGAGGATCCTATCCGCTATCCGAGATATTAAGTTTGTTAGTGATAGGATATCATACATAATTCTAAAGGGTAAAAGACAAGATTTTATAATTGTAAATGTACATGCCCCCACAGAAGATAAAGATGACAAGATCAAGGATGAGTTCTATGAAGAATTAGAATGCTTATTTGATAGCCTTTCACGATATCATATGAAAATTGTCTTAGGAAATTTTAACGCAAAAGTGGGGCGGGAAGATATATTCAAACCTACAATAGGCAAATTCAGCCTTCATGAAGATAGTAACGACAACGGGGTTAGATTAGTCACATTTGCCACATCAAAGAATCTCATTGTTAAGAGCACAACATTTCAGCATAAGGATATTCATAAATACACCTGGACGTCCCCAGATGGAGAAACTCGGAACCAGATAGATCATGCATTAGTGGATAAACGCTGGCACAGTAGCATCATTGATGTTAGATCAGTTAGAGGGACAGACTGCAATTCGGATCATCATCTGGTCAGAGTGAAAATCAGAAAACGGCTATCACTTATGAGAGGAACAAACACTAAACATGATTCTGTAAAATATGAATTAAAAAAGTTGAAAAATGATGAAATGCGGCAAGAATACCAAATCAAAATTGCTAATAGATTTGAGGTACTGGAATCTTCAGATGACAATGTGACAAACGAAGAAGAAACTGATATAAATAAAGAATGGGAGGCTATAAGAGATACTATTAAATTGTCAGCATCAGAAAGCATTGGTTGTTTAAAAAAGAGGCAAAATAAGAAATGGTTTGATGAGGAATGTGCCGACATTGTAAAGAAAAGAAAGGTAGCAATAATGAAATGGTTACACGAGCCAAATGAGGTAAATTTAGAGCAATTGGGTAGTGTTATAAGGGAAACTACCAAGTTACTAAAGAGTAAAAAGAGGGAATATTTGAGAGAGAAGATTAATGATCTTGAAATGAATGCAAGAAATAGGAACGTTAGAGAATTATATCAGGGAATTAATATAGAGAAGAAGGAGTTTCAGGCTAGAACCAACATAATTCGGAATGAAAATGGGGATATGATTGCAGATTCTAGGAGTATATTAAATAGATGGAAAAGTTACTTTAATCAGCTATTAAATGTACATACAGAACAGGACATTGAGGAGGATAAGTTACAGACAGCAGAAATGTTAGTCGCAGAGCCAAGTGCATTAGAGGTTGAAATGGCGATTGAAAAATTGAAGATGTATAAAGCATCAGGTTCAGATGAGATCCCAGCAGAATTGATAAAATCAGGGAGAGAAAAATTGATGGACAAGATACGCTGGTTGCTTAGTATGATTTGGGAAAAAGAAGCTCTTCCAGATGAATGTAAAGAATCAATTATCGTACCAACTTATAAGAAAGGAGATAAAACTGATTGCAACAACTACAAGGGCATCTCATTACTTTCAACTTCGTACAAAATTCTAACAAATATATTAGTAAGCAGACTTACTCCCTATATTGATGACATTCTAGGAGATCATCAATGTGCATTTAGAAGAAACAGGTCTACAACAGATCAGATTGTCAGTATAAGACAGATTTTAGAAAAGAAATGGGAATATAATGGTACTGTACATCAACTATATGTAGACATCAAAAAAGCATATGATTAAATTAAGAGGGAGAAGTTATATAGTATCATGCTGGAATTTGGAATTCCTAAAAAGTTAGTTAGGGCCGGTTGTACCAGCTCGGTATAAGTTCGGAAAACATGTTAACTCAAGTATTTAGCCAAAGTTGGCGTTGGTACCACGACAGTATATCACATAACCAGGGGCATAAACTCGGTAGACTTTGTACGGTCATTCGAAGCCTGATTTTGAGAAATACTTTAGTTTAAAGATGGCCGATGGAAATTTTATTTATCGATACGGATTGTAATGACGAAGTGTTTTATAATATGTTTGTCAACACTCGGAAACTCAGAAAAATCATGGGGAATACCAGATCATAATTGAAAACTACAATGATGAAGAATTTTTCGTCCGCTTTCGCCTTGATCTCATCAGACATCGATTAGAACATAAAACGAAAAGGTAAGATTTTAACATTTTTCGTTTGTATTTTATTATTACCACAATCATTGTTTAATATTTGTAGGTGATTATTTAAACATTTTTATTTAAAGAGGTATGAGCATGAATTAGCATTAATACTCATACTTGAACCTGTAGCTTCATTAGATAATACTGTATAATACAATGCATTTTATAATAGGGGTAGGAGTTAAAAAAAATAATCTTCTATGAAAGTGTGCTTTTCAAAGTATAATTGCTTTTATTTTACACACTATAATTTAACAAAAGAACATGATTGAAGTGCAAATTTTGAGGTTATATTATAATGCCTATTAAATTAAAATCTTAAATACAACGTTGGTTATGCCATTGACTTTAAATAAAAATGTGTATTATGTCGTGTGCCATAACCTTTTTCTAAACTCTCATAAAATTGATAAATTATTATTATTATTATTATTATTAATCAGGATATTATCTGTAACATAACCATAATTTTTTCAAATTCTACAGAAAATTCTCAAGGAGACCAGTTCATCTTGAAGAAGGTATGGAAGATTGTTTCGTCTGGTTTCGCTTTTGAAACGAAGCAATTACGTTCAATGTGAATCTGATCATACATCGATTACAACAGAAAGGTAAAATGTTTTATATTTAGTAAAAAAATTAATAAAAAATAGTCTTCTATCCAAGTGTAATTTCTTAGGCTATATGTTACATACCCACAAAAATGTAACAAAAGAACATTGAAGTGTTAATTTTGAGATTATATTACAGTGCCATAACCTTAAAACTTAAGTTACAGTAGTGATTATGGTATGAATGTTTAATATGCAAGGTTGATTATGTTGTACTACCTCTAAACTTTAATTCCAATTTTTCAAGCTGTTATTACATTGACACATTATTATTAAAATGCACTGGCTATTGTATGCTAAGAGACCACGTATACTTATTTGGCTCAAGTTTCCATTAAGTGCAGTGAGAATTTTTTCTAAGCCCGAGGCAGACACAACGCGCATGTGCCAACAAGGTTTTATTTTCAAATTATTTCCCACCATTTACAACAAATTTTACATTTTTTCTAACGATTACTTGAACACATTTTTCTATAATATTTAACTATATACGTAACATGAAGACGTGGCAACCATATTGATTTTAAGAAATATTCTATACAACAACAGTGCAGCCAACATAGGTTATGTACTTCAGAATTTGAGAACTTACTATTTATTTTTGGGTGTTGCATTCTTTCACAGGTTAGAGTGCTTAAATTATGTTAGGTTAGCTTTTAGGTTGGTCTTTCATAAGTTAGAGTACTTAAATTGCATTACGTTAGCTATTAGGTTTGTTAAATAGCATGTATAATGTTGGCTGCATCGCGATATTCCATAGAGTAAACTGCTTCGCGTTTGTCGTGCATGCGTGTGGTGTCTGCCTGGGACTTAGAAAAAATTCTCACTGCGCTTAATGGAAAGATTATTCCTTATTTTATTTCATTAGCTGAGAAAATGGGCAGGTAAGTGTACACCATATTAGTTTATAGTTTATTGGATAATCTGGTGCACCATAAGGATAAGTTTACTATTCTGTTTGAACAGTGACTAATGTAGATGGAATCCTGGAATAGAATACCCAAAAAACATCACTGTGAAGTTATGACATTATTAAAAGCTGACACGTAGTACACAACACTTTGGAGAAACCCCAGTTTGTGACTCACCTTGAATTTTTCTGTCTCGACTTTAGATTATCTTCCTCTTGATTTTCCATCTATGTTCTTGTAATGCTGATGCTCTACGTATTCCTTCTGTTCTTAGTAACTTTTTTAAACATTTTCGCTTCCAACTTCACTCTGCTAATTAACTTCAAATTTGAATTCAAAATTTAAACTGGTGCTACTGTATTTTACAGGAACCAGGGGTTCTACCTATTAAGGAGGATCAAAATGGATCGCTCACCGCCAACACTTAAGTGATGGCCACAGAGCTTTCCATCTATCTAACATTTTGCAACAATACTTATAACATTTTTTTTACAATTATTAAATATTTACCTCCATACACAATTATTTCTTTGAAGTATGCAGAATCATTGTGCACATGTGTGAACGCTAGAAGAACTTATACTAGATGTGAAGATATCTGTGAAAATTGGAATGACCAACATTCAAAAGTATATTCTCAGAAAAAGATGTTCACTCAGTTCATTTTGTAGGTTCTGATGGGACAGGTTAGTGTATATCAGATTAGTATATGCTTCATTAAATAATATGCAAATAATTTATTTTGTTAAGTTAGGAAGGAGAAAGTTGGTGTATATCTATTTCTAACAAATGTCTGGGGATGTATTGAAGTTTGGTCGCAGCTACATTCTACCATCTAGTGTCAATTCTTTAAATTTTCTGTAGAACTTCTTTGTGATTCCATCTAGTGACAACTCTATAAACTTATGCTCATGCACATGTTTCACTGTAGGACACAAAAATTAAGGGAAGGTAAACTAAAGTTTTTCCTGCTCAACTGCACTTCTACAAGCACTTGATTTTTGAGTTATATTGTAAACTATAGCTCTTCCTCTATATTTACTAACATTACTTAATTTTTAAACTTTTTCAAACAATTTTTATAACATTATTAGACAATTTTGAAGTATATATTAAATATACAAATCACAATATTATGATACTGTTATTCAATATTGTGATGCTGCTATTTTCTCCACAGAGTATATTATCTAGTCTCTAATTTTTCTATTGCTGTTTGGGTTATCGCTGTTTGGATCAATATGAGGGAGTGATAAGTGAGTGTACACCCGTTTTTAATAAACGTTTGATAATTTTAATATTATTAATATATTTTTAAACATAGATTTGGAGATTTATTGCAAATATTGGTCATTTAAATTTCATTGCGACGGATAGTAACCGAGGATGATAATCGATATGTAGTTTGATTGAGGGTTATCGCTGGCTCTATAAACTCTGGCGCATGCGCACTGTTGTTCTATAGGACTTTGAAAATATTTCACGCTAGTTTAAGTGCAGTTTTTCCATTTTTCCTACATAACAGTTGTGTGGATGCTCAAAGCTTATGAACTTACTCGATAGATGACGAGTATCTGTGCTATTGGAATAATCAATCTTCACAACAAGTTCCCAAACATGCTTTTAAAGAAAGGATGTACATTAATTTGTAATTTCATAACCTAATGAAGTAAATAATTTATTATTCGATAATCTAATTTGGTGTACAATAACTTTTCCTTCTTAACCAAACAAAATAAAATAGTAGTTATATTGTGAAAGATTGTCATACAATAGCACAGTTAGTCTTGCCATATATTGACAAAACCTTTTGCATGCACATATGCACTACAGCTCTGTAGAACTTAGAAGAAATGATTGAGAGATTTTGTATACATAGATAAATATATAAGAAATATTAAAAAAATGTTTTAAGAATTGTTACAAAATGTTAAAACAGTAGGAAATGTTAGTAGAAATGGAAAAAGTAAATAGTGTAACAGTGTCATATTAATGTTGTATGGTATAGCATAGTGGGTCATAAACTATAGTTCAGCCATCATAGATTTAAGCAACTTTCATTGTATATTTGATAAATGGTGACCTTTATTACAGCATAAGTCAGTTTTGAGATTCTATGCCTCTAGTCCACCTGCATTAGTCACTGTTCAAACAGAATAGCCAACTTTGCCTTATGGTGCACTGCAAGTTTGTGTACACCAATTAGTTTATTAGATAATATGGCTTCCCATAAAGAAACCTCTAATTTAATTAAAAGCGAGTTAATAAGAAATGCCATAAATATAGCAACTTAACGTTTGTATGCAATTGCCCAAAATTTTGTATTTGTATAACATGTTCTGGTATGAACTGTGAAAACATTATATGAGAATTAGAGGTGAGTTGTAATCCAATACATCCATAATGAGAATAATGAAACTTGTTAATACAGTAATCATGAATAAAATAATTATTGATTTTATTAAACACAATGTGTACATTTAGAATTTTCACCAGTCTTTTGTAATTTTGGTGAGAGGCTGAGTTCTGCTTTGGCATTTCATTAGGTGGTACCTGGAGCATGGCTCGTCGCAAAGCTTACATCTGCAGTCCTCCTTCGGGTCGTGGTATGACGGATTCTGACATATTTTCCAGTGGAAACCATGCGCGGCGAAGCGTGTGTATAGGTGGCGAAGTTGGAAGTTCGGTCCTTTCCACACATCGGTTTTCATTGTTTCTGTGTCCATTATTTCCATCGGTATGCATTGGCTTTGTTTTGTCTCTCTTTGATGGCGTCTTTATATGCCTGGGTTTCTGGTAGATTGAAGCGAAGCTTGATGTCCTCAATGAAGTAGGATTCATGTGCTATTCTGTAGGCGTAGCTGTTTCTTGTGTACTTTGAGAGTGACAAGGCCCTCTTGAGATATCTGGCTTTGACATTCTCCAATTTCTTGAGGTTTTTCGCTGTTAGGTGAATCCAAATTATCTGAATACCGTATGTGGCCGCTGGTGCTACCTTGAGTTGGAACAGTGCCATCGCCGTTGGCAGGGACAGTCTCTCAAGCTTGGGGATGTCGAACATCGAATTTATTGCCGCTGTGGTCCTGTCTTGTATATGCATGGTGAACGTGGTTCCAGTAGTCTGCAGCGTCACTCCCAGGTACTTAAAGTTGGGGACTATTTCTAGGGCTGAGTCGCCGCACATATTCTTCTTCTTCCAATCCAGCATGACGATGTGGATAATATGTTACACTGGCTATCACCTTGTTCACCTCATTCAGTGCATTCATCTTGCCATTAAATGATGAGATCTGAAGTAACCTGAGAATCATTTTCACTCTAAATATTTCTAAGTTTTTGACCATCTCTTCCTGGTTAGGTACCCTGGATACTAAACATTTGGCAGCTTTTATGATTGCAGAAATGGCATCATTTTTGGATTCATTTTTTGCTTCCTTTTTTAACTCATCATCAGTTAGATTATCTAAAATTATAGGCACCATTTCAACTATGGGCATGAGATATTTCACAATTGTATGCACTGTCAAAAATTCATAGCAGAGTCCAAATGGCCGAATGAGTGCATATATCACTGAGACTGTTAGATTTTTTTCCACTCTGAAATCTTTCTAGCAAAATCTGAAAACCTCCTAAGGTACCAAACCTATTGATTAGGTCTACAAGCCAGCCTCGTGGTGTCCGTGAATAAAATAATGTGTACCAGTAACTGAAAGGGAATCAAATTACAATGCATAAAGTAATGTAACATATCAATTGTTGCTACACATTATGTTTTTCTTGGAACATTCTTTTTTTAATATAGCAAAAATAAAAATTTTGCCCCTTAGCTTATGACGTCTGAGAAATTACAATGTTATTAAAGTAGTAGAATCCACTAAAAAATTATGCATTTGTTCTATAGTCTATATTTGATGGTGAATAAATATTAGTCACTTTTGATTATCTGATAAAATCATAAACATTTTTTTTTCTAGAAGGCTTGCTGGGATATTACATCGCTTCATTCCCGAATGTCACCGAAGACTTAGACTGCATGCACATAAAGACCAGTTCTCCAGGATAGTCCAATACTGAGGAACATACAAGGAATAAAAGCGTATGATGTGCAGTTAAACATTTTAGATATTGTTTAGTTGTTTCTTCACTCACCTCATACTTCTTAACTCCCAAGCAGACTCGAGTTTCTTCACTTCATTTGTGATATTCTCAATGTGTATTACATTCACAACTGATGTCCAATGGCCTCCTATCCTGCAGACTGACCTCCGCGCCATCTGATGGCTGACCGACGAACTTCCAAATCAATCCCCTCTCCTTATCACCGGGTATTTCAAAGTTCATAGTTGTGTTTTTATTCTTGCATATATAAATTTTTTCCCAAATTGTGAGTTCCTTCGGTTTTTCCAATTGTTTAAGTAATTTTGTTTTGGTTTCTATTCTGTGTTTTTCTGACCAGGCATCTACAGCTATTGCAGATTTTTCTGTTTCTCTATTTTTAACATTTCTGAGGTGTTCCTTTAGTCTTGTATTTAGATTCCTTTTTGTTTTTCCTATGTATATCTTTTCACAATCTTTACAATTAATTTGATAAATTCCCGATTTTTTGCAGTCTTCAATCTTTTCATTTTTGTTGGTTTTTAGAAAAGATTGAAGATCTAACACATGACTAGACAATATTTAACAATTGTGCATTGAAGACTCAGTTTGAAAAGGAGTAAATGTTCTTTAGTATAAATGGAGTAGAGAGTCAATCATAAGCATCATCATTACCTGTACTATGGTCCATAAGAGCCAGGATCCCCTGATATATACGTCCAATTTGATTCCCAACCCATATAAAGGTTTCTATTATTATTTTATAAACTGTACATAACCACTGATTTAATATATTATCTTGTATATCAGCAAATTAAGTTTTCACCAATGTAGACAGATTTTTTTGAAGCTGTAATAGTATTTTAAAATGCAATAGGAAGTATCATTAAGAAGTTTGTTTAATAATTAAGACATTTTGTCTGTACATTCTTACCTCTTATGGTGTTTTTGTCAAATATATGTTTCAAGGCTTCTGAGCCCCATCGTCAGCAATTACAGACTGTAATCAGAAGCCTTGAAACATATGTTCGACAAATACAACCCAAAGAGGTAAGAATGTACAGACAAAATGTCTTAATTACTGTAATATGTTTTCTGCTGCTAATTTTCATTAAGTCTTTACAAAGCCTTTACTTGGATGGGAAAGGCCATTCAATTTTGCTCCAATGTAGGCTGATATGTTACGAGCCTGAAATCTTCAGACTCGGAATCCATGACTTTAAGTTTCTCCCAGAAAACTTTTTGTTTTCTAGGATTCATCCATCCTAATAATATATCGACCCCAGCCAGATTTTAACCCTTGACTCTTGGGACGAGCAACTTAATCCCAGATCACAAGCTGGATATTGAGATATATACTATTTTATAATCGTTTTTTTAGAATCATATAAGCAGAATTCAGTAGTTTATGTTTTCTCTTCAAGTTTTTTTAAGCTTTCTGCCACAAAAAAAAAATAAGATGACTGCAAATTAAATTTCCTTGTGAGAAAATAAGTAAATATGTTCCAGGTAACTGCCATTAATAATATTCACAAATGCAATCCTAATAGGCAGGTTGCAATTCTATATATTAAATGTTTGTCTCATGATATTGGTCAAATTATGTGTAGTTTACTGTACAGATAGAAATATTGTAAATGCATTATAAATTCTCACATGCCTGTGCTGCACCCTCCCTTCTAGCCACTATTATGCCATGACTTACTTGTTGTAGTCAGAAATCCAAAGATTCATTCATTCACCTATAATGAATATCCATCCATAGTAATTCTGCCCGAAGGCAGGTCCTTCACTGCAATCATAGCATTTTCATGCTATGCTTGCAGCTTTACTAGGGAATTGTGTAGGTGTGGTAGCTTCCCGTTGCTTTCCACACCGGTGAAGGATGATGGTGATGATGATGGTAATGATGATGGTAATGACAAGGATGATGATGATGGCCATATGATTTCGGGGACCATTTGGACCTTAAAGTTTTCCTGACATTTGTCTTACAGGTGAGGAAAAACCCGATAAAAATCACCCAGAAAAACTGCCCCGACCGGGGATCGAACCCGGGCCCGCTGCGTGACAAGGCAGCACGCTACCTCGAGACCACAGCGGTGGACATAATGAATATAAATTATCTGAAATGTATTTATACATCTGCAAAGAATGTGTTTATTTAAAGTTTTATTTGTAATATACACCACGGCTATGGTCTCGGGCTAGCATCACTGTTTTGTTTGCAGAGGGCCTGAGTTTGATCCCCAGTCATGACAGATTTCCTGGATGATGGTTTTATTGATGGTTTCTCTGAACCTGTACGACAAATGTTAGGAAACTTTAAGGCCTAAACAATCTGTGATCATCATATTTGCCAGGTTTAGTATGAATGTGAGTGAATTGTGCATCTTGTCTTAAATATTTGTGTTGTCTTGGGGCAGGTCCTGGATTGGAGGTCCTCAGTAACCATGTGTGATCCAAAGTCTCTCTCTCTCCCAACCTATAAGACATGAGGTTAAATTACAATAGAGAAGAGAAGATCTGTATAATATATGTGTGTGTTCCAAAGCCACCTGGTGCACCTTTCATGCTTTGGGTTTCATCATATTATGTAGAAAAATAGCTTTAATGTGGTCTATTTTTATTTTACGTAGGTGATGTTTACTTTTATTGTGTATAATATAAGCATGTTGAATATCCATTGTATAATTTTTTATAATAAAGTAATGTATGAGTAAAATGTTTTATTAAATGTTCATAACTAGTACCAATAAATTACTCCTCAGAAGGTTGTCCCTAAAGAAAATCTGAAATCTCCTGTCTTATGATTGGTTGTTTCACAAAGGACTACAGTTTCTATCAATAACAAATTTGTCAAAAATATGATAGAAAATTTGAGATGATATAATTATGTTAAAAACATATAAACGTTCAAATTTGTTTTATCTGCATTATGTTAGTTCAAATTGTGAAAGAAATAAATCATAAAATACAAATGAAAAAACGTATAGTGGTGGTCTTCAAGTCGACCATCAAAATTTTACTTTAAAAGCAGTCTTCTAATAGGGGATATCTCCTCATCCTGAATACAATCTGGACCTTTACACCATAATTGGAAAATGTTAACATTCTTCTTCTTTATTAGGAATTTCTTTATAATACAATAGTTTTCCTACAACCCATTGTAAATTTTACTCCTCCATAAATCCCTATTCTCTGCATCACACTCTGTTATCCTCTCGACACTATACTCCTGTTATGCACTCCTTGAATTCACTTTCTTTTGATCTCCCTTTTCTTCTGTTGCCCTCCGCTTCAAGATTTAATATCATCTTAGGATCCTGTCATCTGACATTCTCTTTGTGACCAAACCATTTCAGTCTTCTTCAATAACTTGTAGAATGTCTTTTTGAACATCCATTACTTCTGTGATTTTAGCATTTCTAATTTTGTCTCTTTTTGAATTTCTAGAAATCCTCCAAAATTGCATCTGTCGCCTATAGTTTATGTGCTTGCTCTCTGCTTAATGTCCAATATAGTATAGGGATTTCCAGCCAACCTAGACTCTGCCTGTCACAAGCCAGGAGAAATGGGGAGTGATGGAGGAATAACACCTCTTTAAAAAACCAGGGTTCATTCTGGCCTGGATGATAGTACTTTGTGACAGCTCCTTGCTAGGATACGGCAACTGCTGCCTTGTAAGGATATGTTGGTTCGTCAAAGCCTAGAGGAAGGAAACCTTGAACAAAAATCATCTGGTCCTCCAGGTTGGGGATTATAACAATGGCCCAGCTCCCCATTTTATGGAAAAAAATTAACTATGCTAAAAAAATTGATGTGAAGAAAATATCAACATCTGAATATAATTTATTGCAAGCACATTAATACTACTGAGTTCAGGTAAGATAATTTATTTGAGCAGAGGTTGCTGTTACTAATTTAACTATCATTTAAATATGTACAAATTGAAGACTAAACTCATATATCAATAGCTATCATAGAAAGATTCTGAATTTACAAACCAAATGTCTTGCATAGTTAGGCCTAAATAGGGAAAAAAATGTTAATATTTTTATTCTCAATTGTTGTATTATTAGATTTCAATGGGATACAGGATTTAAATAACTACTATTCTACCCCTCTAGCAAACAGTGACAAGAATATAGCCTTCATTAGGTTTATTACATAATATGAGCAAATACAGGCAGTAAGACATTTATAAACTTATCAAAAGCATCGGCGTTGGTTGGGAAGAGAGAGAGTCATCTTACAGAGGATCAGAATATATAGTCATAGGAATAATCCATTACAAGTAATTGTGATTGGTTTCAAAGAGTAATTGTATGCAGAAATTTCACTATATTATAATACAGTAAAGAGATCTCAACACAGAATGGACAAAAATTTAATAAAGCAACTTCATTTTGGAAAAAATGCAATAATACAAAAAAATCATACTAACTTAAAATTAACAGAAATTCACATTGGGCTATTTTTATGCAGTTTATTTCTAGTGTGCTACATGTAAAAAAAATTGAGATTCTTATAATTGGTCAATTTCCAACAAAATAGGCATAGATTACATAGAAAAAAATATCAAAATAACCAAATAGGTTTATATATAACATAAGACAATTTACTTGCCTTCAGTCATCTGATGACTATCTTAAATTAAAAATTCAGTTAATCAAAAAACAAATCTTGGTACTTATAATAGCTATTTATAGCTAGAGCGACGAATTATATGAAGAAAATTATAAGAAAATATGAAATCGTAAAGACAAAATATGAAAATTATGACACAAAAATATAATGAAGCTACTATTTTCTAAACTTTTTACATATATTTATATGCATAGACGCACTACGACTTATAAGTGTACATACAGCACATACAGAACTTATTTATAGCACAAGAAATCAAAATGTTCACTGTATTTTGATTATAATTTTTCATTATTTTTCACCCAATATAAAATATCATATTCATGATCTGAAACAATTTTAATGGATCATACCATAGCATACTTGTATAAGGAAACGTGGTACAAACAGGGAAGTCGTGAGTTCGAGTCTTGATATGGTCAAGATTTTTAGCTGGACCAGACCTTCTGATGGCATTGTAGACCGGGATCGACTCAGATCCTTATGGAAGTGAGTACTATATGCATGTTCTGGGCACAAATGCAGCCATCAGGCAGATCTGACAACCCGGCAGACATCTAGTGCCTTTTGTCTAGAAAGATGGAAAATTCAACATGCCACTACCCCAAAGGCCTCCCAAGACTGTAGTGGAATTATTTCATAAATCAAATCTGAGAGTTTATATATAATACAATTAATTAATGTATTGAATGATTTTTAATTATGAAATTTAAACATATGCAAGAAACAAAACATTGCAACCCAAACTAACAGGGTTCCATGAAATATAGCACTGACAAAGTTTAGAGTAGGTACCGGTATAGTTTGGGTTATTGCTATCTTTACATTGCATGAAGATATTAAATTCATGTAGATGCAAATGTAACAATAACATTAAATTGGACGATTTAGAATACAAGTAAACCATTCCAGTATGTCATATTTGGAGAGACAAGATGTTAAAGTTATTAGTCCATAATTGAATCTAGGGATTGTTTCAGAACTCTCTTTGCAATTACAGTTACATTTAATATTGAACTATAAACATGGTGAAATGTAGTTAGAATTATTTTAACGTTAGTTTTTTTGTATATATGAAATAGGTCTTGCATAGTGTCTAGTCTTGGTCTACTTGTGCTATGAACAATCAAATTGTCAATTATTAATTTTGTTCATAACACATAGATAGGATTTTCTTTTTAATATTTTGTGAGAGTAAACTATACAGCCTATCTGTCAGAATGTTTTGCAGAATGAAAAATTATGCTCAACATCACATGATGTTATGGGAGGATACTCGTATCATGCTATATTTGATAGTTGATGTAAGTGAGAAAAATGCTGGCCTAACCTACATCAACGTTACTAATTTCACAAAGCACTGCTTCAAGTTTCTTACATTTCAATTCTGTAATCTGTTCACAGAGTAAAGACTGTCCTCAGGTAGCAAGAACGAACTGACAGCTACCTGACTACAGAAAATTCCAATATTGTTATTCTACTTATTCATCTAGGCTCATGATCTTGTTCTGGGGGACAAAAAACTCCATCGAACTTGACACTCTGTGACTCATCATCCAATTATTTGCTTTTATAAAGATACTGAAACATTTTCACTTGTCTACCACATTACATTGTCAAAAATTACACAAATACATTCATTTCAAAAATATTTTAATGAATTCCTAGAACTTTTATTGAAAAAAAAAATACCGGAATTTGAAAGTTGAAAAATATGGAGTATGAAATTTTCACTAAAATATGAACATTTTGTTAAAATATTATGAAATATGAAGTTTTTTGTTGGTCTTATTTGATTCTGCATATCATAAAATGTAAAGATACTTAACCCTCAGCGCTCTCTGACAAATAGTTTAAAACATGAAATTTTATAAAATTCCTCTCTATTTATAACAAATATGAGAAAGTTTGAATTTCATATAATTAAACATCGCATTACTTTTTAAATTTTGGTGTGTGCGTGTATTATACCGTACATATATTTCACAAAACTATTACTACGTGTAGGCCTAATTACATGGAAAAAGAAGCTCTTCCAGATGAATGGAAGGAATCAATTATTATCGTACCAATTTATAAGAAAGGAGATAAAACTGATTGCAACAACTATAGGGGCATCTCATTACTTTCAACTTCGTACAAAATTCTAACAAATATATTAGTAAGCAGACTTACTCCCTATATTGATGACATTCTAGGAGATCATCAATGTGCATTTAGAAGAAACAGGTCTACAACAGATCAGATTTTTAGTATAAGACAGATTTTAGAAAAGAAATGGGAATATAATGGTACTGTACATCAACTATATGTAGACTTCAAAAAAGCATATGATTCAATTAAGAGGGAGAGAAGTTATATAGTATCCTGCTGGAGTTTGGAATTCCTAAAAAGTTAGTTAGACTTATACGAATGTGTCTAAATGGCTCAACGAGTAGGGTGCGTGTAGGCAAACAGTTTTCAGACACTTTTGAAATCCAGAATGGGTTAAAGCAAGGAGATGCACTATCTCCTCTACTATTTAATTTTGTACTAGAGCATGCCATTAAATCTTTAGAGAATGAGGAAGGCTTACAACTCAATGGTATTAATAAGCTGTTAGTTTATGCTGATGATGTAGTAACTACTGGCCGATAGCGAGGAGATACTAAAGGCCAACACGCACACACTATTGAGTAACACTAAGAAATTAGGACTGGAAGTAAATATCAGTAAAACTAAATATATGGTCACACGTAGAAATACATTATATAATGGAAATGGACAGCTAATGACAAATGAGGGAAATTTTGAGGAATTGGCTGAATTCAAATACCTAGGAACAATAATCACAAATAGGAATGAGATGCACAAAGAAATTAAACATAGGCTCAATTCTGGAAATGCATGCTATTATGCATTGCAGAGACTTTTGATGTCCCAACTGCTTTCAAAAAACGTTAAGCTGAAAATATATAAAACTATTGTTCTACCAGTTATATTATATGGGTGCGAAACATGGACTCTTACTTTAAGGGAGGAAAGGAGATTACGAGTATTTGAGAATAAAGTTCTTAGGAAAATTTTTGGACCAAAGAGAGATGAACAGACAGGTGAATGGAGAAGACTACATAACAATGAACTACATGGTCTTTATAGGAAACCAGATATAATAAGAACAGTTAAGTCCCGTAGACTGCGATGGGCAGGACATGTTGCGCGTATGGGGAATGAAAGACGTGCATGGAAACTTCTTGTAGGAAAGCCAGAAGGAAAACGCCCAGTTGGTAGACCAAAAATGAGGTGGGAGAACAACATTAACTATGATTTGAGGGAAGTAGATTATACAGGGAATGATTGGAAAGCATTAGCTCAGGATAGGGATGTATGGAGAGCTTATGTCCGTGCGGCCATGAACCTACGGGTTCGATAGTGCCAGTGAGTAAGTAAGTAAGTAAGTAAGGCCTAATTACATTGAATTGTTATAATATTAAACAAACTTCAAAGAAATAAAATAATATTAAAATGAATAACACGAAAATTGAAACTAACCCAATTTATTTAAAACTACATACATCTACACTAATTTATAATATTGAAAATAAACTATAATATAGTATAAAATTAATTATATCAGAATTGAAAACATTGATGCAGTATGGATAAATAATGAAAGCAGACGAATTTTTGCTATGGGGAAATAAGAAAACATAAGAAAAATGATGCGCGGATACCCAATTCAGCCAACATAATACGGAGGGAAATTGGAATTCATTACCAACATAACTGAAAAGTTAAGTTAAAACCAGTATAAGCAACTGGCGGTTAAAAGCAGGTGGTACAACGCATATTGACTTTGTAATCCTGCTAGCCTTAAGCGTCAGATGACTAACTGGGGAGTTAACCTGAAGTTCGTACAACCGGCCCTTAGTGAAATAGTATATGCGAGGTTGGGAAATGGTTTTTACAGAAGCGAGGAAATGTTCAAAAACCTAGCGATAGCCAGGTTTTTAATTTCCGAGATTCTGTAAAACACTTCACAAACGTGCGTTGTACATTATATTTTGCGCGATGGTGTTTTCAAATAAATAAATAATAGTAAAATAATAACATCTTTGTTGGAAATATTTGCGTCAATTATAAACAATTGACGAATGTTAACAGTGTGTGCAATGTTTATTATTTGAGATTATAGCAGGCCGTGACACCAATCAGTCATTAATGGCGGCAAGTTGCTTTACATTGTTTCAAATAAAGTTGACTTCATTTAAAATGCAGTGATTTGTTTCGTAAGTTACAATGTATAAGTAAAGTGAAGTAGTCCCACTACAGTCCTCAGGAGGCATTTGGGCTAGTGGCAGGTTAAGGCTCCCACTTTTCTGGACAATCGGCATTTGATGCCAGCCTGGTAGTCAGCCCTGCGTGACGGCCCCCAGAATAAGCGTCTGGTACTCATTTCAGTTAGAGGCTGAGTCGACCCCAGGGCCATAGTGCCGCCAGAAGGTTTGGGTCAGTTTAAAAATCCTGACCCCGCCGGGACTTGAACCCTCGACCTTCCGGCTTGTAGCGCAGTACCTTAACCACTACGCTACGGGGTGCCCCCAAGTTATAATGTATATTAACATGAATTTTTGAATATAATTTTGTATATACATTGTACGTAGTATACATAAAGGGCATTGATTTACTTCCCCCACGAGGTTTGTACTATATACAGTTATTTAGGTTGGCAACGCTGAAAGATAGGAAGTTGAACTTTCAATTATGGTCGCCATTGCTGTAAGTGCGACGAAACACACTATCGCGCAAAAAATATATATATTTGTAAACAAAGTCATTGTCATTCTACTTACTGCCTCTAACTAACCAACTAACTCTATGAAATCCGCAGGTCCATGGCCGCGCGGATATAAACTCTCTTTACATCCCTATTCTGAACTAATATTTTCTTATTTCTCCCTATGTAATTAATTTCCCTCATATCATGATTAAAATTATTTTCTCAACTTGTTATTGTCCCATCTATTGGGCACTTTCCCTCTGATTTTCTTACAAGAAATTAGATGTTTCTCTTTCCCAAATAAGGGAAAATTATTCATAATAATAAAGATAAAAATAAACTAAGTTCAGGCGCAAAATAGTAGTAGGCCTACATATAGTTAGAAGTTAGAGCAAATATTTGCTCCCTTCTAAACATCTTAATTGGATCCCTAAAAGATTGTAAGATATCAATAAATCCCATCTTGTTAGGCCCTTTACGAATGAATACAATTCAAAGCCACGGATCCGCTATAAATTTTATAAACAAATAATCTAAGCCAAAGGAATATTTATATTTCCCATTCTGCCAGAGTCTTGTCTACAACATCTATGACACTGTCAGTTCCTCTTTATTTGGTTCTAAATTTCTTATAAGCACTTTATTCTCAAGCGCTAGTTTATTTTATCATAAGTAATGCCACGACTGATTTCCAAATTATCGATAAATTCACGACTCACGAAATGAGGAGTGAATTTATGTAGAGAATTTGGAAATCAAGAGTGGCATTTGTTAGGACTATTTAACGAACAAAATTAAGCTGTTTACTCACAAATCATTATTTAAATATAGTTATTTTCATCATCATCATCATCATAGTACATTCACGAATTTAAGCCATTTGTTGACCTGTTTCGGCCTCAAGAGAAACACAATCCAAAAGCCTTTTGAGTGGACGTCCTGGTCTTCTTCTTCCTGCAGGTTGATATCTTAACATTTGTTTGGGTATTCTGTGATCTTCCATTCGATGAACATGTTGCTGTAGTTATTTTAAAATATTTATATATTTAATGTAAAAGGAGAAGTTTGAAAACAAATGAGAAACGTTATGTTTCATTTATTCATCACTGCAACCAGATCATATTTATTGCCAAATAGAATCGCAACATTGTAAGAATGCACCCTAGTGGAGAAAAAAAGAAACACAACATTACAGGTTATTAATTAATTTCTGGTGTCTTTAATGTAAATATGTCGATTATATTTTTCTGCAACGATAATTCCTGGGAAATAGTACGCTTAAGAAAGTGCAAACGGTGGTTTCTTTTTTTTATTGTTTAATCAATTTCTACGATTTTTTTCTATTATATCTCGCAAGCAGACTTTGGTTACATTCGTGCACTAATATACAATCTGGGAGCCACATCTTAAAATGGAAGCGATAAAATCGAGGTAAAAAAGATTGTGATTTGTTGAAAATCAAAATTGATTGAAATGTGATTGGTCATTTGGGGTATGAGTTAAATAGTTCTCATAAAATAAGAGAATACGCATGAGTTCCCATCTGCGCTTATAAAGTTAGGATTACTCCTATCTAGTTGCTTTGAATTCATGGTAGGTTGGTAGGCGGCCTACTTTGTTTAACGGTCGAAATTGATATTAAAGCGTTAAGGGGTCAGAGACCTCTTATTATAGATTTAACCAGAGTCAAGCAACACTTACCGGGACCGACTCTTTGACTTCATAATCACGCAAATATTTCAATAAACTAACTCACTCACTCACTCACTGGCACTATCGAAGGCATAGGTTCATGGCCGCGCGGACATAAGCAATCCCTACATTCCTATCCTGAACTAATGTTTTCCAGTCATTCCCTGCATAATCTACTTCCTCAAATCACTGTTAATGTCATTTTCCCACCTCATTCTTGGTCTACCAACTAGGCGTTTTCCAACTGGTTTTCCTACAAGAAGCTTCCATGCACGTCTTTCATTCCCCATTCGTGCCACATGTCCTGCCAATCGTAGTCTATGAGACTTAACTGTTATTATATCTGGCTTCCTATAAAGACCATGTAGTTCATTGTTATGGAGTCTTCTCCATTCACCTGTCTGTTCATCTTTCTTTGGTCCAAAAATGTTGCTAACAACTTTATTCTCAAATATTCGTAATCTCCTTTCTTCCCTTAAATTAAAAGTCCATGTTCCGTATCCATGTAATATAACTGGTAGAATAATAGTTTTATATATTTTCAGTTCAAAGTTTTTTGAAAGGAGTTGAGACATCAAGTGTCTCTGAAATGCATAATAGCATGCATTTCTAGAATTGGGCCTATGTTCAATTTCTTTGTGCATCTCATTCCTATTTGTGATTATTGTTCCTAGGTATTTGAATTCAGTCACTTCCTCAAAGTTTTCCTCATTTGTCATTATGATATTAACATAGTTATTTATTATTATCATTATTATCATCATCATCATCATCGCCCCTCTTTGTGGTGTAAGGGTCAGCATGTCTAACTAGCAATTCTAGGTTCCTGGGTTCGGTTTCCGGCTATACTATAGAAATTTTACTTCGTGTGGAAAATGGGAATCACTCAGCCTTCTGAAGAATTACATATTAATTTCTATCTTTAAAGCCTGTTTTATTTTTATCGTCTTCATGTCCCCGTACATTGAATATTTGTAAATATAAAAGTCTATAACAAAAATTAGAATTTAATAATATTATCATTCTGAAGCGTTTACGGGCATGAGTTCCTCTGTGAAAGTTCTTTTAATTGGTTTGCTCTTCAACTCTAAAACCTTGTAACCCACTTACTGAATCGTACTTTTATTTATCAGAAAGAGAATGTGATTTATAAAGTTGGAACACTAAGAATGAACCAATGTGTTCGTGATCTATTATTATTATTATTATTATTATTATTATTATTATTATTATTATTATTATTATTATTAATATTATTATTATTATCATTATCATTATTATCATTATCATCATTATCACCATTGTCATCATTATCATCATTATCATCATTATCACCATTATCATCATAATCATCATAATCATCATTATCACCATTATCACCATTATCATCATTATCATTATTATTATTATTATTATTATTATTATTATTATTATTTATTTGTGATCGGATACTGGTACAAATTTCATCCTAGTGACTGTTTTTTTGCGCAATAGTGAGTTTTGTTGTAGCTATGGCGACTATGATTAAAAGTTCAACTTCCTACATTTCGGGGTTGTCAACCTAAATACACTATAATATGACATATACACTGCTCAAAAAAATAGGGGATATTGTAGAATAACCTATTAAGACTATGTGTTTAGGAACAGTATTAGATGCAATCACTTTCTATTACTCCAAAAGAATGTAAACAAGAGTTTGAAGTCATTACGTAATCTCTGTACCACACCAGATATCAAAGAGATCCTGATTAGGAATATGGCAAACAAACAAAGCAACATTAACATGGGTGAAAATGTTTCTTTAGTATGGTGTATGGTCTCCTCGAACGGCCGGCCCTGCCACACACCTGTGTGGCATTGATGCAATGAGGTTAGCAATGAGTTCTTGGGGGCTACATGGCCACTCTTCCATAAGAGCAATGTGCAGCTCTGGAACAGTTGTGGGAGGTGCTGGTTTGCCTGCAATGCACCTGTCTAATGCATCCCACACATGCTCAATCGGATTTAAGTCCGGGGAGGAAGCTGGCCATTGCATACGCTCGATACCCTCCACTTCCAGCATGTCGTCCACCAAGCCAGCTCTGTGGCGTCGTGCATTATCGTCCATAAAAAGAAAATGATCACCTATGGCACCAGCATAAGGCACGACAAAAGGTCGGAGAATCTCATCTCTATACTTTACCGCAGTCAAAGTAAAACCTTGGATGACGTAGAGGTCCGTACGTCCACCACTACTGACTCCTGCCCACACCATCAATCCACCGCCACCATATGGGGATCTTTCACGTACAAAAGCTGGATTGTTTCGTGTCCCTTTTTCTCTCCAGATGAATACACGCCGACTATCACATTCCATGTTGAATCGCGACTCATCAGAAAAAAGAACTGATCTCCATTTAGCATGCCTCCACCCACGATGTTCCTACGCCCAGTTTCTGCGATCTCTACGGTGTTGTGGAGTTAACCTGGTACACCACCATGGGCCTACGGGCATAGAGACCACTTCCATGCAGTCGATTAGGGACAGTTTGAGTTGACACCCTGCGTCCTGTTGCTGTTTGAAGTGTATTTCGCAGTTGAGTTGCATTCTGCTGTCTATTCCGACGGGCTGTTAACAAGAGGTAACGGTCATCCCTTGCTGTTGTTGCCCTTGGTCGACCTTGTCCGGCTCTTCTGTGAACAGTATGTTCTTTGAAAATGATTCCAAAGACTGGAAATCACGCCTTGAGACACCCCAATGGCTTGTGCCACCTCTTGTTGTGTCTGCCCAGCTTCCATCCTTCCTATGGCCCTCCAAGCCATTGGTTCAGGTAAATCACGTTGTCGTGGCATCACTGTCCTTAAGGCAAGTCATTCACTAACTGAAAACTGGACTGGATTTAAAAACAGCAACAAAACATTCACCCCCACACCACCCTTTCACATCAACAGTACAGACACTGCCCTCTGGTGTGGTACCGAGGTTACGTAACAACTTCAAACTCTTATTTACATTATCTTGGAGTAATAGAAAGTGATTGAATCTAATAGTATTCCAAAAAACATAGTCTTAATAGGTTATTCTACAATATCCCCTAATTTTTTGAGCAGTGTAGTATTATAATCCACGTGCGGTAAGTAAAACCACTGCCCTCTATGTACACTACGTACAAAGAAATATCCAAAAAGTAGTGTTAATATACATTATACGAATCAAATCACTGCATTTTAAATTAACTGAACTTTATTTGAAAGAATATAAAACAATAAATACATACTTGCGGCCATTTTATCACTAATTGGTCTTACGGCTTCCTGTACTTTCAACTAATAAACATTGTCCACATTGTTATCGTAAGTCAATTGTTTATATTGAACGCAAATATTTCCAACAAATATGTTTTTATTTTACCATTATTTATTATTTTGAAAACACCATTGCGCAAAAATAATGTACAACGCATGTTTGTGAAGTATTACGAAGAATCTCGGAAATTAAAAACCTGGCTGTCGCTCGGTTCTTAAACATTTCCTCGATTCTGTAAAAATCACTTCCCAACCTCGCATCCTAATATACTATTATTCTCTGTGCAATGCTGAATATTTGTAAAACGAAACATTCATGAGAACGAAGAAGTTTCTCTGGCATTATAAAAACTTTGGTTGAGGTGTAACATTTGGAATCTAACACGAAGGTCGTGGCAGAGCAGCTTAGCATGCAACCCTCTCTCTTGCGCGATAAACATGACCAAGCCTGTGATTTACCTCTTACAGCACGATAGGACCCTGTTCGAATCTCTTTATCAGCATTGGAATAAAGTAGCAATTATATTAAATTGCAATCTTTCTGACAAATGTTAAATCTCTATTATTATACGGATGTGAAACCGTGAAACTTACTACTGAGATAAGAGGTCTTCTTAAACAGGTGTCTGAGGAAAATCCATTTGGCCAATTATTATTTCAAATCAAAATATATGGAACAAACGAAGAACTCGTTGACATCCAAATACAAAGGAAGAAATGGAGATGATTGGTCATATTCTTAGGAATAATCAAAATGTTATTGGAGGACAAGCTTTGTTTTGGAACCCTGAGAGCCGGAGGAAGGTCACGACTATCATGGAGAATGAGTGTAGAGGAAGAAATCAGAAGGAGGAAAAACAGGGGAGAGTTGAAAGTTTTGGTTGGAATAGGGTGCGCTGGAGTTTATTTCTTGCGTTTAATGAAATAATTTCATTATTTTAGATAATTTTGCTTCCTTGTTGTAGTTTGTTGTTAGTTACATAGTAGGGTGGTGTAATTGTTACGTTGTCTGCCTCTATAAATTTCAACGAGGGACATTTGGTTAGTACATCGCCTCCACGAGAATCTAAGTAGGAATCTATGATAATACTCGGGTGAGCGGTGGTCGGTACATTTTTGCTCAGAGGTATTTTTATACAGAATTGAGGTTCTTTTACGCGCACAAAAATATTCAAACCAGGGATCTATAGCTTAAAGTCCTTCCGGAGGACTTACCCCGGATGTCTCAGTCGTCCTCAATAATTTGCAGTATTGTTTTATAGGAGACCTTTCGATAATTTAAGTATTATCTTCAGCCTTCATTTTGGCACCAAAATTGAAGTTTGGAAGAGCGATTCACACTAGTAAGATGCTACATGTGCTGCCTCTTTTGAGGTAAAATCCGGCGGCAAAAGGGACCAATCATAAATTTATATCAATCGTTATTGAAAGAATTTCAACAAATATATTTATTAATTGAATTTTATCAGATGACTGAAAGCAAGTAGTAAATTAGCGCTTACTTCTGATGCAGTATTTGTATCGTTCGCTTCAGTAGAGCAGTCGGTAAGATGCTTTCTTGCGACGACGCAGGCCCAGATTCGATCCTGGTCATGAATTTTTTTAATAACGTCGTTACTTTTTATAATGCCTACACGTTACCAGGCTACGTTATATAAATAAATTTGTATACATAGGAAAATTAATTAATTAAAGGAAACAACTCATATATATGTATATATATATATATATATATATATATATATTATTAATAACGATTGTAAAATCTCGTTACTTTTTAAAAACACAAGACATAACAAGGTTGTTAATTTCCACAACTAATGTAAATTGCGTCTGATTAATTTAAATTAAGACAAGTTAACATATAATTTCATTATACAAGTAAGTCCTGGAGTATTGCATCGCGTCATACAGACAGCTTCTAGCAGGGAACGGTTGTGGTCTAGTGGAGGGAGCTTCTATTTCCCATGCAGGATGTCGCGTGTTCGATCCCGCTGTTATGTTTTCTTTCTCTCTCTCTCTCTCTCTCTCTCTCTCTCTCTCTCCCTCTCTCTCCCCTCTCTCTCCCTCACTCTCTCTCCCTCTCCCCCTCTCTCTCTCTCTCTCGTCCTTATCTCAATTAATTTTCTTTCTTTTCTTTTGTTTTATTTACAGCATTTACCGCACTACTTATATACGCGGAATTATTTTCCATTGCACAACACACTACGAAATAGATCGGATTTTAGATTATCAAATAGTTGTATACTTGTTAACCTAATAACTGACCTCTGGTCATGCGCAGATGCTTCGTTCTGGGACTTGAAAATTACCTGTGCGCCAACAATTATTTCACAGGCTGTACATTTATTACTAATTCAAGAAATCTTAAATGTGATGAATTCTATTAACATTAAAATTGTAGGATTTTAAATACCCTCTACAGTATATTGGAAAATTTCCTGGCGTTTGAATAGGTAATATATTTTGAAACCTTCATGCCTATTTAGAAAGGTTTCGCATTTAAATAAAAATAATTGTTTTAAATCGGCTCAGCATTTTATAAATTTCTTGGTGTAATTCTGCGGTTCTGTTTGTAACTTTGATGTATTGCAATGAGGGAATCTCTATCTCTCTACATCGCGATGGAGCTTTTATTTCCAATCTCGGGAAACAAATTGGGCTCAATCGATCTTATTCTTGAAATTTCAACTCAACGAATCACGCCACAGTAGCTACTTGCATGATTACAGTTTTATTTTATAAATATAACATAGTCTTTAGAGCTTATAGAATGGACAGCTTGCGTGTTGTTGTGTTGTTATAAAACAATGTTTTCCAAATTTTAAACGTCATGGCTCGACAGGACTGAAACGTCTTCGGGTTACCAGTCACTAAACTTCACGGCGCGACAAGCCTGGAAGGCCCTTGGCCTACCAGTTGGCTGCTGGCCTCACATCCACACGTGTTAATCACAGAGCTAGACGATCATCCAGTCAGGTATAATATGTGGTCAGCATATCGGGTCCCCAGGTTTTCTCAACCTGGAGCCGCTACTCAAGTCTTCCTTTGGCTCTACGGCCTGGGCCTTATTCATAACAACTGCTTCCTGTCTCCACCTTTTCACCTTCAGTCTTCCTCAACCTTATCTAACCATCTTAGTTCGCTACTCAATTTAACTACCCAAATGTCTCACGTTGTTGGGTGGACACTGCCCTTACTGATCGAAATACCACGAGAAAATGTTTTCCCCCATGGAGACTCGAACCAGCGCAAGTCCCATAGCTCTGCGCCTTAACCGGTTACCAGTCTCATATCCACCTGCCATAATCACAGTGAAAGTCATTCGTCCATTAGAGTTGAGTGACTGTGTTCAGCAAATTGGGTTCCCCTTCATAATTGGATTTATCAACTTGTCGTAGCTACTTAAAATCCTCAAAATGCTGAGTAAATGCCGGTGTCATGTACTGGCCGAAATTCCATGAGGAAGTTTCTTCTCCCTCGGTGTTTAAAACTAGTGTAATGAGCTCTGTGCCAAGCAGGATGTCCTAAATCGCTCCGCTAAGAATAGGTTCGAAAAACGAATTTTATCGCAGAAAAAAATTTCCGGTAAGGTATCCATTTAAAGAGGTTGAGAGGGTCTCAGGATATGATCGAAGAAGAATTGCTATGTTGAAAATGTATTATAAGTGACTATAGTATTTTTGTTCAGCAAACCAAATATAATTTTTAATTAAATTTCCGTCGAAGTTTTTTCGGAAAGAATTGTGAATAGAAATATAAACGGAATCTTAATTCGAGCAAGATTAGCGATTCGTTTGGGAGAGTAGAATTTATCGTCAATTTGTAGCGGATGGAAAAGAGCAGATCAGCTAAATTATCTAACGAGGTGACACAAATATTGCTACTGATTGTCCGACACAAGAGTGGAAATAAAAAACAGTTAAATAATATTTTCTATTATTCTATGGAAAAATGTCACAAGTTCCAAGTATTAGAATCAATTGATTAACACATAAGAATGCAATGTATTCGTGGGATTTTAATGAGATTATATTTTTATTGAAGCCTTATTTCTCATAAGTAACGCCACGAGTAATTTCCAATTTATCTAGAGAATTTGGAGATCAAGAGTGGCATTTATAAAGACTATTTAACGAATAAAATTAAGCTGTTTAAATTACACACAAATTATTATTTAAATGTAGTTATTTTAAAATATTTATATATTTCATGTAAATGGTGATGT